>ONZH01030441.1:0-102289 GCA_900303285.1 Rhinella marina | reverse complement strand
TGGAGGTTCTTTAAAGAAAGTGAGGATGACCGACGTACTGTGGTGTGCAACCTGTGCCACACCAGGATCAGCAGGGGTGCCACCACTACTAGGCTAACCACCACCACCATGCGCAGGCATATGAGTGCTAAACACCCCACTCAATGGAACCAAGGCCTTTCACCTCCTGCGGGTCCCACCACTGCTCCTTCCCCTGTGTCACTCGCTGCCTCTGCTAGTCAACCCCCTGCCTAGGACCCCGGCATGAGCGCCTCCCGCCGGAAAACCACACCTTCACCTCCACGATCCTCCACAGCGTCCACCAATATGTCCCTGCGCAGCGTTCAGCTGTTTTTACAGCAGACGCTGGAGCACAAGAGGAAATACAGTTCCACCCACTCACATGCCCAAGCCCTCAACGTCCAAATCTCCAAATTGCTGAGCCTGGAGATGCTGCCCTATAGGCTGGTAGAGACCGAGGCCTTTCGCAATCTCATGGCGGTGGCTGCCCCTCGGTATTCGGTCCCCAGCCTCCACTATTTTTCCCAATGTGCCATCCCATCCCTACACCAGCACGTGTCACAGAACATCATCGGTGCCCTGACCAATGCTGTTTCTGAGAAGGTCCACCTAACCACGGACACGTGGACAAGTGCTGCCGGGCAGGGACACTATATATCACTGAGGGCACATTGGATTAACTTGGTGGAGGCTGGGACCGAGTCTGACCCTGGGGCCGGTCATGTACTGCCCACACCGAGGATTGCGGGGCCTACCTCGGTCACGGTCTCTCAGACGTACTATGCCTCCTCCTCCGACCCCTCCTCCTCCTCCACCTCCTCCAAATTACCATCCGTGGGCACGGCACCTTCAGTCGGTAGCTCTAGGCGCAGCAGCAGTGCCGTGGGTAAGCGCCAGCAGGTGGTGCTCAAACTGCTGATCTTAGGTGACAAAAGGCACACCGCCCAAGAGCTGTTACAGGGCATCACGGCGCAGACCAATCTGTGGCTGGCACCGCTTAACCTCAAGCCAGGCATGGTTGTATGTGACGGGCGTAACCTGGTGGCGGCTCTGCAACTCGGCAGACTGACACATGTGCCATGCCTGGCCCACGTGTTTAATCTCATAGTTCAGCGGTTCTTCAAGACATACCCCAATCTGTCTGATTTGCTCACCAAGGTGCGCCGCATCTGTGCACATTTCCACAAGTCGACCACAGATGCTGCCACTCTCAGGGCAGCGCAGCGCTGCCTACAACTGCCCGCTCACTGACTGTTGTGCGACGTGCCCACAAGATGGAATTCGACATTAAACATGTTATCCAGAGTTTACCAGCAGCGCAGAGCGATTGTAGACTGCCAGATGTCAACTTCCGCCAGAACTGGTAGTCAGGTCACTCAGATTCCTCAAGTCTACAATGAGGAGTGGACGTGGATGTCTGATATCTGCCAGGTGTTGAGCACCTTTGAGGAGTCAACACAGATGGTCAGCGGCGATGCCGCCATTATCAGCCTCACCATCCCGCTGCTTTGTCTGTTGAAAAACTCACTGCTCAGCATGAATTTGGATGCTTTACGCTTGTCACAAGAAACGGTGGAGGAAAATACGCCGCTTGATAGCCAGAGCACCCTCCGGTCTGTTTCTCAGCGCGTTTCGAAGGAGGGGGATGAGGAGGAAGAGGAGGAGAATGTCGGCGAGACAGTAGAGAGTACCAGTGCTCAGTCCTTCTTAACTCTTGAGCGTGTATGGGCTGAAGAGGAGGACTTGGAGGAGGAGGAGGAGGAGGAAATGGAGAGTCAGGCCAGTGAGGAGAGGGAATTCTTGCGTGTTGGGACTCTGGCACACATGTCAGACTTCATGTTAGGCTGCCTATCCTGTGACCCTCGCGTTAGAAGCTTTTTTCAAACACCGATTACTGGGTGTTCACTCTCCTGGACCCATGGTACAAGCAGAACCTTTCCACTCTCATCTCTGTAGAAGAAAGGAGTGTGACAGTGAATCAATATCAACAGGCCCTGGTGCACAAGCTGAAACAATCCTTCCCATCTGACGCTGCTAGCGGCAGAGGGCATGGTTCTGTGGGCCAAGTAGCGGGGAGAGGAGGCGAGCAGGCAGCTTGTCCAGCACTGGCAGGGGAACGCTCTCCAAGGCCTTTGCCAGTTTTATGTCACCCCAGCAAGACACTGTCACCTGTCCCCAGTCTAGGCAGAGTAGGGGGGAGCTTTACAGAAAGATGGTGAGGGAGTACCTAGCTGACCATACCAACGTCCGGACCGATCACTATGCTCCATACAACTACTGGGTTTCAAAGCTGGACACGTGTCCTGAACTGGCGCTGTACGCCTTGGAGGTGCTGGCCTGCCCTGCCGCTAGCGTGCTGTCAGAGCGGGTATTCAGTGCAGCTGGTGGCGTCATCACCGATAAGAGTACTCGCCTGTCAACTGACAGCGCTGACAGGCTGGCGCTTATTAAAATGAACAAAGCCTGGATTTCACAGGAATTCAAATCTCCTCCGGGCAGCTAAAGATTAACATTACTTATGTATCCGATTCCTATTCTCTACTCCTCCTACTCCTCGTCGTCTTTGCCTAACGCTGACCCACAAAACACAATTTTTTAGAGGTCCAACTGGCACTCTTTGACCACAATTTTTTCGGAGGGCCACCTACAGGCCCTCTCTCTAAACAATTTTTCCGGAGGTCCACCTACAAGCCCTCTCTCTAAACAATTTTTCCGGAGGACCCCTACAGGCCCTCTCTCTAAACAATTTTTCTGGAGGTCCACCTACAGGTCCTCTCTCTAAACAACTTTTCCGTACGGCCCCCTACAGGCCCTCTCTCCAAACAATTTTTCCACAGGGCCACATAATGCGATAGACGGGAATCGAACCCAGGTCAACTGCTTGGGAAGCAGCTATGCTCATCACTTTACCACCAACAGCCACAGCGACTGATAAGAACAGATACTAAACTTGATGTAAGCCAACATTTCAACAATCGATAACCCGAAAAGGGTCCGCCGTCGAGCCTGGCGTTCGGCCACCCAGAGCATTTCTCAAGGAGACAGCCTCCAGGCCCTAAACGTCCACATACAGGGCCACGCTAAATTTTTTATGTGTTCTACCTGCTACCGTCGTGTAGCTCGGTCACTCTGACCGAGTCTGACCCTGGGGCCGCTCATGTACTGCCCACTTGGAGGATTGCGGGGCCTACCTCGGTCACGGTTTCTCAGACTTACTATGCCTCTTCCTCCAACCCCTCCTCCTCCTCCTTCGAATTACCATCCGTGCTTCACCTCCTGCTACCTCAGTCTAACTCGGTCATTCTGTTGTCACCGCCATGCTGCGTCAGGCTAAATTTTTGGGTGGCTCACCTGCTACCTCATCTAACTTGGTCACTTGTTGGTGTCACCGTCATGCTGTGTCAGGCTTATGCCTGCATCGTGTGGCTGGGGATAGGAGAGCAGTGCCAGCATGGGCATGGGTGATGGACCTTCGTTGCACCTAGTTGGGTGCTTCCCTAACATGTGATGGGCATGTGCCTCGCCTTTCTTGGTCTGGGTGAGCACAATTGCCATGAGGGTAACCACCAGGCTGTTGCAGGAGAATTTGGGGTAATGGTGGGATTAGGCAGCCTCAGAGGCATCCATGCATGCTGCCCCTGCTGTTTCCTGTCCATTTCCGTGGTGTTTCCATCATTTTCTGATGTTTCCAGGTTTTCACCCAGCCTTCCCTAGGCAGAGTCCTTGGTCCCCTGCAAAAAATGCTCGAGTCTCCCATTGACTTCAATGGGGTTCGTTACTCGAAACGAGCACCCGAGCATCGGGAAAAGTTTGTCTCGAATAACGAGCACCCGAGCATTTTAGTGCTCGCTCATCTCTAGTCGAGAGTTAGAGGCGTTGCCTAGCATGAAACAAAATTACTGCAGCGCACTACTCACGACCTTCTTTACTTTTTTTCATTATTCGCAGTGACTGCTGGTATATATACAATACAGTACACTAATTTTTTTACATGTTTTTACTTATCAAATATTTTGTTACTCACCCTGTCGTATCTCTGTGCGGATCTCATTAAGCCGCTCTGGGCATTTGAATTTCAGATCGGACCATTTCCGCTGGATCTGGCCCGGGGTCCGCATGGTGTGGAAACGAATGGCGCAGGCCTTGGATCACCTGCTTGATAACCTCCTTCTTATGCTGGTTTGGATGGCGGTGTGTGCCATAGTAATCCTCTCTGTCCATCAGCCGGATCAGGAATTTCAGCTCTTCAAAGCTAAATGATGAGGATCGCCTCCATGCCATTTTCGAATATTCGCTCTGCCTCTGAGGAGTGCACGTCGCAGCCTTTCATCGTGCGTGCCAGCGTATTACGTAATCGCGTAGACAATAGTACGCTGAGTATTCGTACGCGTTTTGTGTACGTCTTCTAACAAGTTGCGTACATTTTTTAAATGAACGTTCGTTATTAGTGCGCGAATGTTCGCTAATTGCACATAATAACGTATATTTTGTACGCAAATACAACGAATCTATTCGGCGAATATACGAAACTTAGGAAAACTTCGGCGAATGTTCGGCGAATAATTTTTTGAATGATTTGCTCATCTCTAATTGTTTTGTACATAATTAATTCTATAACTTCTTAATTCTGTAATTGGGGTGAAATAGCGCTATATTTCTATAGTTATTTGTTTTTCCACTTTGTTTTATAGATAAGTAATTCCATTAGGCCTTGATTCTGTAATTGAGGTGCGTTGAAATTACAAAATTACTGTCTTTTTTTGGGTGTATTACTAGAAAAAAGTTTGATTTACCTTTCAGCGGTGCAGTTATATGTTCTGAAGATTTTTTGGGGGTGTATTGGTGAAAAGGGGGGCTTATTAGCCGTTATGCGCTGAAGTGACAAAATTACAGCCTTTTTTGGGGTGTATTAGTGAAAAAAAGTATTATGTGCCGTTCAGCGGTGCAGTTATATGCTCTAAATCCTTTTTTGGGGTGTATTAGTGGAAAAAAGGGCTTATTTGCCGTTCAGTGGTGCAGTTATATGTTCTGAAGATTTTTTTTGAGTGTATAAGTTGAAAAAATGTTATTAGCCGTTCAGTGGTGCAATTTTATATGTTCTGAGGCCTTTTTTTGTGGAGTATTAGTGGAAAAAAGCCTTATTAGCCTTTGTGCGGTGAAGTGACAAAATTACAGCCTTTTCTAGGGTGTATTAGTTTGCTTTTTATTTATTTATTTAACAGTTTGTAGGACAGAGAAGTGAGACCTAAATGTTTCTAGTACAGGCACATTTTGCAGCAGAGTAAGAGGACGTGGCAGCAGGAGTCGCAGTGAGAGGCCTGAGTTACTGGTGTCTTCTAGCAGTTGTGTTTTCGTCAGCAACCCAGCAGTTCTTGAATGGTTGACTCGGTCATCCACTTCGCCCCAAGTGACATCAGCCACCCCCAGCCAAGAGTCAGTGGGTTAGTCAGACACAACCCTTAGTTGGCATGGCCCGGGAGCAGGCCCTGTGCCCTCACCTGTCCTCAACCTGTCTCTGTTCTTTTCTGTTCCCTTAGCCAGACAAGTAGTATATGCTGTGGGCTCAGATCCACTATACAGCAAGGACAAGCTATTAGAGGACAGTCAGCAGCTACTCGCCAGCCAAGACGTGGAGGAGACATCCGCTTCTTCCTCTAGTAGGTGGGCAAGTAGTAATGAGGAGAGAGTAGTGGGAGCTGGTGTCCCGAGCAGTCAGGCTCCTTGCTCAGAGACCATTGAGGAGGACATCAGTGACGTGCAGACATTATTCGATGATGATATAGCCAATCACAATTGGGAGCCAGGTGACGAAGGGGCTTCATCATCATCATGAGAAGAGGGTGGCAGCTTGCGCATGAGTCAGCAGGGTGGCAGCAGGGGGAGGTCAGGGGCCAAACGTGCCTGGGGTAGACCACCTGCTTTGCAGGAGCCTACCTGCCCAGAAAATAATGGTGCAGGGGTTCATGGAGGCAGCGGTGGTAGCAGTCAGTCAGTGAGGAGTGTTGGAGTAAAATCACCAACTCGGCGGTGTGGCAGTTTTTTGTTAAGCCGCTGGAGGTAGTGAACATGGCCTGTTGCCGAATCTGTGGGCAGAAGGTGAAGGGTGACCAGGGTGCCAATGTTGTAACATGGCTCAGTGTCAACATATGCAGCGTCACCATTAAGTAGGAGAGACCGTGGCTCTGATGTGGTGGTACAGCCTTTTGGAGCAACCGCTGCATCACCCAGTGGCACACACCCGATTTCAGACAGTCAAGGATCCACCTCAGCCGAAGGGGGCTATCTGTCCTTCCCATCATCTGCTGGTCCTGATGATCCTGCTCCTCCTCCTCCTATTCCTCGTCAGTCATTCCGTCAGCAAACGATCACATAAGCGATTGCCAAGAGACAACATTATGTGTAATCATCCTACAGCGCAGAAGCTGAACGTGGTCCTGGCCAAGTTGCTGGTACTGCAGTCCCAACTTTCCAAGTGGTGGACTCTGCACCTTTCAGAGAAATGATGGATTGTGCCGAGCCAAGGTGGAGAGTCCCAAGCCATCATTTCTTTGCGAAAAAGGCAGTACCAGCCATGCACACATACTGTATGTAGATCAGAAGGTGGGCCAGTCCTTGAGCCTGTCGGTGTCTGCCAAAGTGCACTGCAGCGCCGACATGTGGAGCTATAACTATGGTAAGGGATAATACATGTCCTTTATGGCCCACTGGGTGAATGTGGTTCCTGCCCAGCCACTCCAGCAACTTGACCAGGTGATGCTGCTTCCGCCTCCACGTTGTCATGCCGTTGGCCCTGCGACAATGTCCGGCTCTGCCTCCTCATCCTCCACCATTTCCTCAGCCTCCACTGCAGGGACAATTCACAGTGCCCCCTCAGCATACGACATGTGCAGGGCACGGCAGTGTCCTGCTTCATAAAAAAATTGAATCATGGCTTTCTCCGCGACAACTCAAGATTGGAACCTTGGTTAATAACAGGAAGAACATGAAGGAAGAACACGTCGGTGCTGCATCAAGGAGGGCTGAGCCATGTGCCTTGCATGGCGCACATGTTCAATCTGGTTGTCAAGCGGTTTCCTAATGTCTTCCACCCATCTGCAAGACATCCTAAAAATGGCCAGAAAACGTTGCATTCACTTCAGCCACTCGTACATTGCAATGCACACTCTCCTTGAGCTGCAGCCCACATGAACAGAGAAAGGCCATAAACAATTTCTTGATGATACAGGCGGATATAGGTACTCCCCTGAGTAACTTCTATGTTAGCCAGTGGCAGCTCATGCGTGACACCTGCCAGGACTACAGGATGAACAACGTCATTCCACTAATTCACGTCCTGGAACAGATGCTGCTAAATCTGGCTGGCCAGAGGGCAGGAGACGTGGTGACTATATTTAATGGCCACATGAACCCTGTGGGGGCTGAACTAGAGGAGGGGGATATTCAAGCACTATCCATGTGCAGAGAAATGGCTGGTTTTTCTACACAAGTGACAGGAGAGGAAGAGCAGGAGCAGCCAGAGGAGCTACATGGCGATGAGGAAGATGGGGTAGAAGACCCAGACAAACTGTGGCAGTAAACAGTGGAGATGAAGGCAGGGAGTCCATCCGAGTCACTTGCGCAAATGGCCCGATGCATTTTCACTTGCTTGCGTAGTGACAGCTGAATTGTCAACATTTGGCAGAGGGATGACTTCTGGCTCTCCACCTTGTTGGACCCCCGTTACCGGTCAACAATGGGGGCCTTTTTTACACCTTCTCAGAGAGAGGACAAAGCGAACTACTATCAAGACATTCTATGTAGTCACTTGGCCGCTGCCTATCTTTGCCATCGTTCATCCTCTCGCAGGCCTGACCGGGGAGCCCTCTGTGCTCACGTTCCACTGCTGTGGTGGGGTAGGAGCAGTGCCAGCTCCATCAGCAGCAACTTGAGTCTAGAGTCGCTGATGAGCAGTTTTCTTCATTTGATTAGTGAAGACAGTACTCACCAGCAGCAGCAGCTAGACCTGGAGCAAAACCTGAACCAGCAGGTGGTGGCATACTTGGACAGCACCCTGCCACCCCACATTGAAGATCCGCTTGACTACTAGGCAGCCAAACTGGATTTGTGGCCTCAACTGGCAGAGTTTGCCCTGGAAAAGCTGTCCTGCCCGGCAAGTAGTGTCGCATCAGAGCAGGTGTTTAGTGCGGCGGGGGCCATTGTTATCCCAAGGAAAACTCGGCTGTCCACCCAAAATGTGGAGAGACTGACCTTTGTCAAGATGAATCAGGCATGGATCAGCCAGGATTTTCAAACACCAATGCCTGATGCATCAGACTAGATCATCCATGGTGCCACACCAACACTTTGACAAAAGGGAGTGGAGGGTTTAGCCATATATTGTCAATTGCATTACCGCCGCAGTGCATCTCTACTAGTGATTGTTTGATTATATAGTTCGCCACATCCACACAATTTGTTACCTTGTGTAGGATGGTTTTGTGGTACATGTGGTCCGCTGCTGGCATCCTCCATTGTATGCATTTTTGCTGGGGATTGCTGATAGCAACGGACCACATGTGCAGGAATTGCTCCCCCGGTTTGATATGCGCAACAGCATATGGGGTCTGAGCAATTTTTCTGCCATTTTAGACCACGTTTTTTCTGTGATTGTATTTGAACATTTATACCTGGAGGTGTGGCAACTCCAGGTCTGAATGTACCATTACTTACATCTTATGGTAACATTCTGGTGCACCTGTGTAGCCTGAGTAACATGAGTCATTGGTAGGTGGGGCTCATAGTCTCCTCCCTCCTCCCATTGTATGTGTGATTTCACGATGGAGGTAACTAGTAGTAGGTTGCTGTGTGTCGGCCTATATGCTCCTTCCACAATTGCCCAACGGCGAGGTAGGTTAGCGTTAGGTCCCGAGCCACTCTGAGATACCTTGACGCGGTGATCGGGCTCCGGTATGTTCTTGATATAAGAATATATTGGCAAAAGTCTCATTTTAACATCAGTGTGAGGGCTTAGCCATATATTGTCAATTGCATTACCGCCGCAGTGCACCTCTACTAGTGATTGTTTGATTATATAGTTCGCCACATCCACACAATTTGTTACCTTGTGTAGGATGGTTTTGTGGTACATGTGGTCCGCTGCAGGCATCCTCCATTGTATGCGTTTTTGCTGGGGATTGCTGTTAGCAATGGACCACATGTGCAGGAATTGCTCCCCCGGTTTGATATATGCAACAGCATATGGGGTCTGAGCAATTTTCTGCCATTTTAGACCACGTTTTTTCTGTGATTGTATTTGAACATTTATACCTGGAGGTGTGGCAACTCCAGGTCTGAATGTACCATTACTTACATCTTGTGGTAACATTCTGGTGCACCTGTGTAGCCTGAGTAACATGAGTCATTGGTAGGTGGGGCTCATAGTCTCCTCCCTCCTCCCATTGTATGTGTGATTTCACGATGGAGGTAACTAGGAGTAGGTTGCTGTGTGTCGGCCTATATGCTCCTTCCGCAATTGCCCAACGGCAAGGTAGGTTAGCGTTAGGTCCCGAGCCACTCTGAGATACCTTGACGCGGTGATCGGGCTCCGGTATGTTCTTGATATAAGAATATATTGGCGAAAGTCTCATTTTAACATCAGTATGAGGGTTTAGCCATATATTGTCAATTGCATTACCGCCGCAGTGCACCTCTACTAGTGATTGTTTTATATAGTTAGCCACATCTGCACATTTGGTTATCCTATGTACATGTGGTCCGCTGCCGGCATCCTCCATTATATGCAGTTTTGCTGGGGATTGTTATCAGCAATGGATCACATGTGCAGGATCTTCTCCCCCGATTAGAAATGTGCAACAGCATATGGGGTTTTGAGCTGTATGACATGCTGTATCCCTATTTTGCATCATAATTGGCTGATGTTTTGGTAGCCAACAGCAGGAGTGAGTACAAAACACAGAAGACATGCAAATATTCCATTCACATGTCATCTCTATTTTGGATCCACTCCTGTTTTTTTTTTTTTTTGGGGGGGGTACTTTAGCAATACTAATGGACTACTGGCCAGATGCTGACCGAGTGAAGGCGGATGCTCAACTGACGGGATCCATTTTTTGGGGGTTATTGTTGATCAGAGGAAGGGCAAAATAATCTGTGACGTCAACAAAAACTTACTGTTGACACCCTCTCCACTCTGTTGGGGGGCTCTATTTGTAAAAGTGTTTAATAGAACAGGTTCTGTAGACATCTATGTGGAATCAGCTGACGACAGTGTAAAAGGAGTGCGCTTCTTCTTGACCCTAAAATCGACCTGTAAGATTTAGTTAACACTTGAGTTATTTGGTCAGTTTAGGCCCCATAACTGTCCAAATAAGTGAAGTGTGCATTGATTCTAGGAGCGACGTCTGTCATCTGTGTGCCCTACTGACTCTGTACAGGCTCTCTGAAGCCAGGAAATAGCTGTTTTAACGTGATTCGCCATAAATAAATTTGTATCAAATCAAATCTTTTAGGAGAAATTTGCTCATTTCTACTGGCTGGATTCATTTTTCCATCACATTATACAATTCTTGTTTCCATGGTTACAGACCACCCTGCAATCCATCAGTGGTGGTCTTGCTTGCACACTATAGGAAAAAGTGTCAGCTTCTCTGGTGGCTGGGCACATGGGAATGCACATAGGCTAGTGCTTTTTCCTATATTGTGCAAGCACGACCACCACTGATGGATTGAAGGGTGGCTGTAATCATGGAAACGAGCAGTGTATAATGTAATACAATAATGAATCCAGCCAGCAAAGGAAGGAATATGGATAATAACAATATATTAGTAAGTGGCTTGTATTAACTTTCTCTACATGATAAATGTCACTTACTGAAGTGAGACAACCCCTTTCAGTCCACAATGAAAAAGTCATCCATAATGAGTGTTACACTTTAAACAGTGCATTATTGAGGTAATAGGAAGACAGTATTAGTAATGTCAAAGTAACAGCGATATATATGGCCATGGGTAAACAGATGGTGCTAAACAGCCTGTTAATAACACATTGCACTGTCAGTTATCCTTTTTGGTGGCACATGCCACCTTTTCTGTCTTCTTATCTATAAAATGATGGCCACCATTTTGAGCGATTTGCGAGGGACGAATCACAAAAGATTTGGATTTGCCCAAATTAGAATTGAGGACATTTGTAATGAATTAGATTAGAGTAGAATGCATTTGCTTAGTTTTGTTCCACTTTCCAACTCATATGGGCTAAATGTATAAACAGTAAAAAGTAAACAGCAAACAAAATATTACTAGCAGACCAATTTAGATACATTCTTCATGCTAAACTGAGTTACATAGTGCTATATAGTGCCATCTTCTGGTTGCTCTGTTTTTAATTTATCTGTCCTCCTCACTGAGATGGAAGCATATGCCCAGTTCCATCCTTCAACTCCCACTAGTAGACAAAAGACACACCCCCTAAGATGCCAGCTTAAAATCAATCTAGCTGAACCATTGGAGCAATGAATGGGGATCTCTGGATCCATGTGAGGTACAGGACTGGTTCAAGCTTTCTTAGAAAGAGATTGTCATGTACTAAATTATGCACAGGTGCGTCCACTCTTACCTGATCTCCAAACTGGAAGTGGTGTCAATTTTATCCTGACAGCAAAACAACACGATATTGTGAGATTGTAACTAAACTCAAAATAGCTGTAATACACGTCACAACCATTGGGCTGTGAGTGCTCAACATTTAGCTTATTCTTCAGCTTCTTTTTCTTTTGTTTAGAGAAGCTGGCCTCAGATATGAGAATTTTTTTTCGACAGACCCAGCTAGATTTGGTGAGATCTATTGAGGATATTAAAGAAGAACTCCCGCAAAATTTTTTATTCTCTGACCTGTTAGAAAGGTGCGTGTAATCTATAGTGAATGAAATCTTCTTATCAAAGACTGTATTTCTGAGTTATCCCCTCTCTTCTAATTGTAGCTGGGTCATGTGACAAACTCCCTGACCTCCAACTGACCCAGGACAGGAAGCCAGTCACTTCTCTATTCATTCCTATGAGACTGAAAGTGAGGCTCCCATAGGAATGCATAGAGAATTAGACTTCCTGTCCACACATAAGATGCTGTGTGAGTTTGTGGGTCTGATTGCTGGTCACATAACACAGATGAGAAACATCAGGGAGATATTACTCTCAAATACAGACACTGGTAAGAAAATGGCATTCACTACAGATTATATCATGTACATTTCTAGCAGGACATGGAATAAAAGTTTTTGCGGGCGTTTTTTTTAAGTGTGTGAAAGTCAAACACATGAGAATAAAGAAACACTAAATCCAGAATCCAAACATCATGTGTGATACTGTCTGCTGAGTTATGTATCTAATCCTATCATGTGAGATACCGTCTTCTGAGTTCTGTATCTAATCCTATCTTGTGTGATACTGTCTGCTGAACTGTGTATCTAATCATGTCATGTGTGATACTGTGTGCTGAGTTGTGCATCTAATCCTATCATGTAAGATATAGTCTTCTGAGTTCTGTATCTAATCCTATCTTGTGTGATACTGTCTGCTGAGTTGTGTATCTAATCCTATCATGTCATACTGACTGCTAAGTTGTGTAGCTAATCCTATCCTGTTTAATACTGTCAGCTGAGCTATGTATCTAATATTATCATGTGTGATACTGTCTGCTGAGCTGTGTATCTAATCCTATCCTGTGTGATACTGTCTGCTGTTGTATATTTAATCCTATCCTGTGTGATACTGTCTGCTGTTTTGTATCTAATCCTATCATGCGTGATACTGCCTGCTGAGCCATGTATCTAATCCTATCCTGTGTGATACTATCTTCTGCTGTGTATCTAATCCTGTTCTGTGTGATACTGTCTGCTGAGCCATGTATCTAACCCTATCCTGTGTGATACTGTCTGCTGTTGTGCATCTAATCCTATCATGTGTGATACTGTCTGCTGAGCCATGTATCTAATCCTATAATGTGTGATACTGTCTGCTAAGGTCTATATCTAATCCTATACTGTGTGATACTGTCTGCTGAGTTGTGTATCTAATCCTATCATGTGTGATACTGCCTGCTCTTGTGTATCTAATCCTATCATGTGTGATACTGTCTGCTGGGTGGTGTATCTAATCATCTCTGCTGAGCTGTGTATCTAATCCTATCCTGTGTGATACTGTCTGCTGAGTTGTGTATCTAATCCTATCATGTCATACTGACTGCTAATCCTATCCTGTTTACTACTGTTAGCTGACATTTGTATCTAATTCTGTCATGTATTAGCCAACTATAGAATGACCCAGTCAGGGGTAGGGGTAAATCAATTGAAAGTAACACAAATAAGGGGCAGTGGTTAGGGTTTTTAAAGCAGCTCAAGCATTGTGTGATGTAATGATTTAGGCAGTGCAGTGCAATGTAAGCACTTTTGAACGATATGTCAGGCAAATAGTTGTCAGGGGTAGCTAGTGGTAGTGCACAGCCAGCACCCCTGTTTAGCTGTACACTACCAATCACACATCCTGTGAGCAAGTTTTAGATACAAAGCACATCTGCTCATTTCTGTTGTAGTGATCTTAGGAGGTGTTATTAATAAAAGTTAGGTTTTAAGCATCCATTTAGTTTAGTCTGGGGAAAGTTGGGGTTTTATGGCTTATCAGCCATTTGTGTTAATCCTGTCATGTGTGATACTGTATGATGAGCTATGTATCTAATCCTACCATGTGTGATACTGTCTGTTGAGATGTGTATCTAATTCTGCCATGTGTGATACTGTCCTTTGAGCTTTGTATCTAATCCTGTCATGTGTGATACTGTATGATGAGCTGAGTATCTAATTCTGCCATGTGTGATACTGTCTGCTGAGCTGCTAAACCGTGTATCTAATATTGTCATTTGTGATAATGAGAGGAGTGTGCTGATCTTGTGGAGGTCACAGGATGGGAGTTACACAGTGCAAGGAACAGTGTCTCCAGCAGCACAGATGACTTCAGGAGAGAAGTGGGCTGATCATGTAGAGGTCACAGGATGAGAGTTACACAGTGAAAGGAGCAGTGTCCCGAGCAGCACAGAGGATTTCAATAGAGGAGTGTGCTGATCTTGTGGAGCTCACAGGATGGGAGTTACACAGTGGAAGGAGCAGTGTTCCCTGTAGCACAGAGGCTTTCAGGAGAGGAGTGTGCTGATCTTGTGAAGGTCAGAGGATGAGAGTTAGTGGGATGTTCAGGGTCCCAGCAACACAGAGTATTTCAGGAGAGGAGTGTGCTGAGCTGGGTATATAATCCTACCATGTGTGATACTATCTACTAAGCTGTGTATCTAATCCTACCTTGTGTGATACTGTCTATGAAGCTATTGTATATATTTGTATAGAGTGTTATACAGATACAGAGATAAAGAGCTCTCCTTTGTGTACATACGTACACTCCTGAGATAAGAGAGGTGGGGGAGGTGCTGCTGTATTTCAGTCCTTCCATCACCCTTTTTAACAGAAGAGAGTTTCCTGTCTCAATGTGATGTGTGTAGTGAATAATATTTATTTATGTAGCACCACCATATTCCTCAGCACTTTATAATTCAGAGGGTTCATGTACAAAACAAAAGATATCACAAAGTTACCAGCTAATATACAACTGAACCGCTAAGAGTGAGGACCCTGCTCGCAAGAGATTACAATCTA
Source organism: Rhinella marina (assembly GCA_900303285.1). Classification (NCBI taxonomy): domain Eukaryota; kingdom Metazoa; phylum Chordata; class Amphibia; order Anura; family Bufonidae; genus Rhinella; species Rhinella marina. The sequence goes on along the minus strand of ONZH01030441.1, from coordinate 87,596 downwards.
TGAGGAAGTAGGGGTGACACAAAAAAATGCGTGTGTGCGTTACCTTTAGACTGACTCTGCACCTTTCTTTTCAATGTTATGTATTCATCAGCGTCACTTATCATCTCTGCGTTCAGGAAACTCGCAGCATCATCCATATTGTGCTTCTTGTTGTATGATTTTCTTTCATGCAGCTCTCACCCCATAGAAGTGAATGGGGCTTGCAAGAAAAATGGACAGCATCTGGATACGCATACAGTGGGGGAAAAAAGTATTTAGTCAGCCACCAATTGTGCAAGTTCTCCCAATTAAAAAGATGAGAGAGGCCTGTAATAGACATCATAGGTAGACCTCAACTATGAGAGACAAAATGAGAAAACTAATCCAGAAAATCACATTGATTTTTAAAGAATTTATTTGCAAATTATGGTGGAAAATTAGTATTTGGTCAATAACAAAAGTTCATCTCAATACTTTGTTATATATCCTTTGTTGGCAATGACAGAGGTCAAACGTTTTCTGTAAGTCTTCACAAGGTTGGCACACACTGTTCCTGGTATGTTGGCCCATTCCTCCATGCAGATCTCCCCTGGAGCAGTGATGTTTTGGGGCTGTCGCTGGGCAACACGGACTTTCAACTCCCTCTAAAGGTTTTCTATGGGGTTGAGATCTGGAGACTGGCTAGGCCACTCCAGGACCTTGAAATGCTTCTTACGAAGCCACTCCTTCATTGCCCTGGCGGTGTGCTTGGGATCATTGTCATGCTGAAAGACCCAGCCATGTTTCATCTTCAATGCCCTTGCTGATGGAAGGAGGTTTGCACTTAAAATCTCACGATACATGGCCCCATTCATTCTTTCATGTACACGGATCAGTCGTCCTGGTCCCTTTGAAGAGAAACAGCCCCAAAGCATGATGTTGCCACTCCCATGCTTCACAGTAGGTATGGTGTTCTTTGGATGCAACTCAGCATTCACTCTCCTCCAAACATGACGAGTTGTGTTTCTACCAAACAGTGTACTTTGGTTTCATCTGACCATATGACATTCTCCCTATACTCTTTTGGGACATCCAAATGCTCTCTAGCAAACTTCAGATGGGCCCGGATATGTACTGGCTTAAGCCGGGGGAAATGTCTGGCACTGTAGGATCTGAGTCCCTGGTGGCATAGTGTGTTACTGATTGTAGCCTTTGTGATGTTGGTTCAAGCTTTCTGCAGGTCATTCACTAGGTCCTCCCATGTGGTTCTGGGATTTTTGCTCACAGTTCTTTTGATCATTTTGACCCCACAGGGTGATATCTTGCGTGGAGCCCCTGATCGAGGAAGATTATCAGTGGTCTTGTATGTCTTCCATTTTCTAATTATTGCTCCCACAGTTGATTTCTTCACACCAAGCTGCTTGCCTATTGCAGATTGAGTCTTCTCAGCCTAGTGCAGGTCTACAATTTTGTTTCTGGTGTCCTTCGACAGCTCTTTGGTCTTCACCATAGTGGATTTTGGAGTGTGACTGTTTGAGGTTGTGGACAGGTGTCTTTTATACTGATAAGTTCAAACCGGTGCCATTACTACAGGTAATGAGTGGAGGACAGAGGAGCCTCTTAAAGAAGAAGTTACAGGTCTGTGAGAGCCAGAAATCTTGCTTGTTTGTAGGTGACCAAATACTAATTTTCCACCATAATTTGCAAATAAACTCTTTAAAAATCAGAATACGTGATTTTCTGGATTTGTTTTCTCATTTTGTCTCTCATAGTTGAGATCTACCTATGATGTCATTTACAGGTCTCTCTCTTTTTAAGTGGGAGAACTTGCGCAATTGGTGGCTGACTAAATACTTTTTTTCCCCCACTGTACATATCTAATCCTAATTCACACATACTACAGTCCATGAAAACCTATCCTGCCATCCTGCTGAGTGTAAGACCGCATGGCGTCATTGGTTACTATGATGCCATGCGCTTTGTGCTACTGCTGTACAGTAATACACTGGTATAGATCATATGAGTGTATTACTGTGCAGCGGTGGCGGTACAAAGTGCTTGCCGTCATAGTATCCAATGATGCCATGCGCTCGTACATTCAGTAGAACGGCAGGCCGGGTTTTCACGGACCGTGGTCCGTGAAAATCCATGTGTGTGTGCATTAGGATTAGCTATGTATGCGTATCCAGATGCCGTCCATTTTTCTTTCAAATATTATTCACTACACACATCACATCCAGACAGAAAACTCTCTTTTGTTAAAAAGGGTCATAGAAGGACTGAAATACAGCAACACCTCCCCCACCTCTCTTATCTCAGCAGTGCATGTACACAAAGGAGAGCTCCTTATCTCTGTGTCTGTATCACATTCTATACAAATACATACAATAGCTTCATAGACAGTATCACACAACGTAGGATTAGATACACAGCTCAGCAGACAATATCACACATGGTAGGATTATATACACAGCTCAGCACACTCCTCTCATGAAATACTCTGTGCTGCTGGGATCCTGAGCATTCCACTAACATTCATCCTCTGACCACAAGATCAGCACACTCATCTCTTGACCACAAGATCAGCACACTCATATCCCAAAATACTCTGCTGCTAGGAGGACCCTGGTCCTTCCACTATGTAAGGGCTCATGCACACAGCAGTTGTGCGGCCGTTCCGTGCATTGGAGACCGCAATTTGTGGTCCCCAATGCATGGGCGGGACGGATCAAGACCCTTTGAACTTGAATGGGTCCGTGATCCATTCAAGTTGAAAAGACAGAAACACCACGAAAGCACTGCAAAGTGCTTCCATGGCCTTCTGATCTGTGCCTCCGTTCCACACCACACTGCATCTCCGGGATTGCGGACCCATTCCAGTGAATGGGCCTGTGATTCATGATGCGGGGTGCACATGGACGGTGCCCGTATCATCCTGTGACCTCCACAAGATCAGCAAACTTCTCTCCTGAAATAATCTGTGCTGCTGGGACACTGCTCCTTCCACTGTGTAACTCCCATCCTATGACCTGCATAAGATCAGCACACTCCTCTCCTGAAATCCTCAGTGCTGCAAGGACACTGCTCCTTCCACTGTGTAACTCCCATCCTGTGACCTCCACAAGATCAGTACACTCCTCTCCTGAAATCCTATGTGCTGCTGGGGACACTGCTCCTTCCACTGTGTAACGCCCATCCTGTGACCTCCACAAGATTAGCACACTCCTCTCCTGAAATCCTTGGTGCTGTTGGGAGGATCCTGCTCTTTCCACTATGTAACTCTCACCCTGTAACCTCCACAAGATCAGCACAGCCCTCTCCTTAAATCCTCTGTGCTGCTGGGAGGACCCTGCTCCTTCCACTGTGTAACTCTCACCCTGAGACCTCCACAAGATCAGCACAGTCCTCTCCTGAAATCCTCTGTGCTTCTGGGGACACTGCTCCTTTCACTGTGTAACTCTTGCCCTGTGACCCTCCACAAGATCAGCCCACTTCTCTCCTGAAATCATCTGTGCTGCTGGGAGGACCCTGCTCTTTCCACTATGTAACTCTCACCCTCTGACCTCCACAAGATAAGCACACTCCTCTCCTGAAATCCTCTGTGCTGCTGGGAGGACCCTGCTCCTTCCACTGTGTAACTCTCACCCTGATACCTCCACAAGATCAGCACAGTCCTCTCCTGAAATCCTCTGTGCTGCTGGGGACACTGCTCCTTCCACTGTGTAACAGGATTGGATGCAGCAGCTCAGCAATCATTATCACACATGACACTATTAGATACAAAGTTTAGCAGCTCAGCAGACAGTATCACACATGGCAGAATTAGATACACAGCTCATCATGCAGTATTACACATGGTAGGATTAGATACAAAGCTCAAAGGACAATATCACACATGGCAGAATTAGATGGACAGCTCAGCAGACAGTATCACACACGGTAGGATTAGATACACAGTTAATAGGGCAGTATCACATATGATAGGATTAGATACATTAGCTCAGCAGACAGTATCATACATGTTAGGATTAGGTACACAGGCAACCCGGCCAAATTTCACAGTTGTAATTAAGTTTAGGTATTAGCTAGTAACACAATGCGCCACCTGGTGTCTAAACGTTGTTTTGCAATTTATTCAATTTAGATATAACGTCATTTCGTGACACACATCTCAGGACATGTTGAGATAAGTGATTACTTAAGTGTGGACACATCTGTATGATTTCCAATTGTTTAATTAATCAGGGGATAATCCCTTTAATTTGTAGATAACGGTAGACATGCTGCCTAATCTAATATTTAATATTATGAGCCAACTTCTTCGATGTAATTTCATTACATTGGTGATTTTCAGTTGTTTTTATGGAGAGATGAAATCAGTAATTTTGCTTAACTAATTGTTTTGCTCACTCTATTAGCAATATTTTGACAGTAAAATAACATGCATGTGTTTAGTTAGTACCACAAACCATTATGGTATTTATGGTGTGCAAGATATACATTTCTAGAGATTGTGATGTGAATGCATCACAGAATAAATAGTCCAGTTAGCCTAACAATTCTGTCATAGTGGAATTGGAGAACCCTCACAATAATAAACTGTTATATTCCAGAGTGGGAGTTTGGTCAGCAGCCAAAATACTTTCAGCAGTGCAGCATTTAGTCTACACACGATAATACAACTGAGCTCACATAGCAACCAACTCTTATATATATCTAGTGCCAAAATTGAAGTAAGCATTTAATTTGTGGTTCAAAGTGTCAGTTATTCATTGTCACCACTTTAATGTTTACTTCTGTGTCCAGTGCTGAGCGATATAGTCCTGACATGCCCTTATTCTAGTGTCAGAAGTATTGAGAAATTGTCATTTATCAACCAGCAAGAAAAAATGACCATGTTGCAAATTTTTGGCGAGCCTTGTGTGACATATGTCTTTTTTATGCAAATCTGTCTATTTTTATGGAAGATGTGTGTCTTTTGGAAAGGAACAGAAAAATGTCGAGACATGAAGGCATTGCATAGAAAGAGGACTAATATCAGGTTCTACTTGTGGGTGCTAAGTTTTAGGGGAAAAAAGTTAAATCTTTTTAAAGGGGTTTTGCCACTACTGTAATAATACTCAGGTCATGATTAAGAACTAACAGTTCAAAACGCGTAGACCTTCTTGACGTCATCTGCTCACGGTATGCAGTTTTTATAATGGACTTCATAAATATTGGATCTTAGATGAAAACACCATGTGCTTTTTTTCTAACTAATAACACGTATCCCCTAATCACAGGGTAAAGGATAAGTGTTTGATCGCTGGGTGTCTGACATCTGGAACCCCAGTCAGCGATCATAAGATTTAATGGTCCACAAGTGCCACTGAACTGCCCCATAAGAATGCAGCAGTGGTGCACATGTGCATCCTCCACTCCATTCTCTTCTATGGGAGCACTGCAGTCCCACAGAAGTGAATGGAGGACACACATGCGCTCCATTCTCATAAGGCAGTTCAGCAGCACTTGTGGACCTCTATTCTGGTGATCAGTGGAGGTCCCAGAGGTCGGACGCCCAGTAATAAAAAAAAAAGTATTCATTTCTTGTGAACAAAGGTGTTATTATAAAGTGTTTTAGTGTAAAAACCCCTTTAAGGAAAAAGTGACAACTTCAGCTTTATCTTTCACCATTCTGGTTATATGTACAATAAAATTTGTTAGCTAGGGTTTTGTAATTCATGTACTTTCAACTGTTGGGTAGAACTTAACTTATAACTATTTGCTCAAATAAAACTGTTTTGTTGTTTTAGAGCTAATGATTCCATAATATCTTGATTAGTTCATGTTTCTGAATACATGAATGGGTGAGTATTTTATTAGTTCCATTATTTGAGCAGTATGCTATAAGGCAATGGAAGTTTTCACTACACTGCCGAGAGGAACTGTAACTCACTTATGTTAAAATAAATCATAGAGAACATTATTGTAGCAGTTATTGCATTCGCTATTGCATTATTATACAATCACTGGCTCATGAACAGTTTCTAACCACCTCAATATTAGGTTAGTTTTACACTAGAGTTAAAGTGTATAGTGTAGCAATGCCAGATCCAGAGAGCACCAGCAAGCTGTTCTCTGCCGAAACAGCCTGCCAGAACTATATTACAAGTGTGAAAGAAGCCTTACGAAATGAACTTTTAGCCTGTATTAACTCTATACTTAGAGCACAGGATCAATGTACATGTTTAGTGCTAGATATGTGCAACTGTGTTCCTATAAAGTAAAAACTGATATAGTGTATGTAGTAGACTACGCCTTTGTACATAGCTTTTGACATACAGTATATCAACCAAACATATGCCAAAAGGACAGAAGGACAGTCTTTAGGATTACCATAGTCTATGGATATATCAGAAGTGCAATATATATATGTATATATATATATATATATATATATATATATATATACAGTATATATATATATATATATATATATATATATATATATATATATTGGTGCTGCCTGAGGTGATCGCTTCACCTTGCCTTATTGGTGGTGCATTCCTGGTCTTTAAGTCCAATTCAGATGTGAAAAGCGACAGCTAAAACTTAACTTTTCATAGGATAAATAAAAGCACTAAAGGTATCAAACAAATGTCAACATATAAGCGAACAATTGTCACCAGGGCAAGTATAAAAGGAACAATCTTACCACATATGATGGGGTGGCACAGATGGAAACGAGAGCTTTCACGGTCCAGAGGGGTTGCCGTTACGGGGCAGGAGCTCCGACATAACTGGAGATAAATGTTAGTCAAGGCCAAGTAGAGGCATACTAGAACATACTAGGGAAATTTGGATCACCCTCTCCTCTCAATCTGTACCACATCATCATACGGTGGTAAGATTTTCCTTTTATACTTGCACTGGTGATAATTGTGCACTTATATCTTGCTGATCTACTGCTGAGAGCTCCCTTTGCAATTGCTGACCAATGATGTCCCAGATGTGCTCAATGGGAGACAAGGCCAGAGGCGCTGAAGGCTATGGTAGCACATATAGACTACGTAGGCTGCTCACAGTAGCATGAGCAACATGTAGTATGGCGTTGTCCTGTTAATGGATACTAGTACTGTTTCCATGACCAAATCAATGTAACAAAGAGCATTTTCTATACCTGAAATAAAGACTAGAATGGTTTGGCTAAGATATTTTGCCACCCCACATCATAATCTGTGGAGTAGGACTGGTGTGCTGTTTCCTTTTGAAGGCCTCTTCATTGAGTTGTCCACGTGGTCTCCAGACCAATCTTTCATTATTACTGCATCCAGAAAAAAAACTGGATTCATCTTTAAAAAGGAAAGACCTCCATTCTAGCTTCCATTGTTGTATTGCCATGAGCCATAATAGACTTTGAGCGTTGGCATGAAGTCAAAGGATCACCTGTAGCTAGATGCCTGACTAGTCCATTATTACCCAAAAGTCTTCTGATGGTTTGTGTAGACTCTGTTTTAGTCCCCAGGCTTGGGGTATGATGTACAATTTCACTTGCAGTAAAGAATGGACCACCACATGTCATTTTTCTAATCAAATGCTCTGTGCATGCAAAGATTCACCTATGTGCACCTCTTGCTATCATTCCAGTTTGTCATTGTTCTCCCAAACAACGGAAAATACAATTTATAGGTGTCACTGTTGACGTCTCAGCCTAGAGTTGTAACAATCTGCCATAGTAATAAATTAAGGTCTTTCAGTTCAAGGATTTTGTCCCTTTCAGTAAGTGGTGATAACTGGCACATCGAACAGGAGGCATCACACAATCATCCCATATGACTGGGTATGATTTTTGTGATTTCACGTGGCTAAAAAAACATTGCTTTCAAACTGGATTTTATGCTCCTCCCAAGTGCCACAGATCGGAACTAGGTGCTTGAAAATTTATTCATAAGCAAATCTCAGCAATGCCTTTTACCTCCTCAATTTGCATAACCTTATGGTTTGTCCTTCATGGTGTTGTAATTTGACTGTTGAGAAGTGTAGCTACTGTTTTTGCATGCTTGGACTTGTAATTTAATAACAGCTGGAGAACCATGGGTTACAGAAAACCAAATAAATAATACATCTGAGCAGTGAAAGCATACATTGAATAATATATAGATAGGCATTTATAAATCTCCAGTGCCAGGCACAAAGTCGTGCTGGAGGATGTAGTTCAGTGTTGATGTCATTGTCATGAAGGTTACTGCATGCAGGGAATGTAAACCACCGCTGTTATAGAAGACCATCTAAACTTGTGTATGCATTGTACACATGCCAATGTACTTCTCTTTGACATGTTTGCATATCCATACTTCTTCCACATTGTGTGTACAATCGCATATATTCTAGATTCTGAACTTTAGCAGCTTTGAATATTCATTCCATTGTTGCTTTCACTGTGATACATGTAGATTTTATGATTACCTATATTTAAATATAAATTATTAATACCTCAAAAGTAACCTGCAAAGTTTCAAAAAAATAAGGGTTTACTATTTGGACAGTTCTTTTCCACATTCCATGGGTCTGTAGTTCCATTTCAATCGGACAAATGGACAGCAATAATCTGGTCAGATAATAAAAAAGCAATTTAAAAGACTAGCACAATGCAGTCCGCTCCAACCAAATTTAGTTATGCTGTTTCTACCATTCATAGCTCAATCATTAACTTCCGTCCATCTCAGCTCTGTTTGTGCTCTGCTCTGCAAATTGTCCTCTGAAAGTTTGGTGTTGGAGCTGGAAATGAAGTCATGAGTTTGAAGACTCCATCTGCTTTCAATGAATCCCTGGAGATGAATCAATCCTTATTTACAGCAGCTCTGTGATGGACACACAGAACATAAAGACAGCCTATGACCTTTGTAAGCAATATAGTAGTGAGTGCATCTGTAGGTGCACACGATGTAAAGCAGGAGAATAAAGTGTATATGCTTGACTAACACTAGTATGTGCACGGCAAAAAGTCACAGTTCACAGAAGAATCTTTTCTCCCAGGAACATCCACCAGAGGCAACCTCTCTGAGCATGTCCCCAGTGATCCACAGGAAGAGACAGAAATAGGCTTATGATTTATATACAGTTCAACATCCAGGGGACAGTGGTGTTGGGAAAGAGGGAGGGTAATAGGAACAGCTGCTATGTCTACGCTTATAATCACTGGTTAGTGTGAGAACATTATCTGTTAGAATTGTACAAAATTCACATTTATACCAAAAGGAATATACAATAAAAGCTACTACTTATAATAATAATACAAAATATTGCTATTTATCTGAATAGCCATGTCCATAAACATACACACAGCATTGTAGAGTAAAAGTTGCCTATTTATGAGTGAGGTAGATCTGGTCAAAAAACAATAATTTAGCTTTCTTTCTGGTACTTTAGTACAGTGTTACGTCATATTATGCCAAAATGGATGAAGTTTATTGTAAGAAAAACTGGGGGTCAGTCAGCACATCCAAGTATGCAGGTACACGTCACATTGTGGCTGCAAAATAGAATGGTAAAACATAAAAAATGCAACAGCACTCTGCGAACACAGACAATAAATAAAGTACATATAGTACTGCCATACTCACTATCCACACGATACTAGCGCTACATTGAAATGTGAGATTCTTGGCAAATAATTTTGTACAAAAATGATCTGTGTCCGTCTGCCCTACATCAAGGCGATCTCTTTAAGACGGGAACCTAACACTAAACGTCATAGTCACTAGGTGCCATAGCAGCCTCCATTAACTATAGAGGATGCAGGCTCCACATGCATGCTAAGCCAACATTATATTGTACCTCTTATGGTGCCAAAATGGCCTCCACTGATTCAGGGAATGCAGGCTCCACATGCATGCCGAGCCCACACAATATGATACCTCCTTGGTGCCACACTGATCTCTATTACGCTCAGGGAATGCAGGTTCCATATAATGCTGAGCCCACTCTGTATTCCACCTCTCCTGGTGCCAGTTGGTCTCCAATGCATATAGGGAGAGCAGGACGCAGCTTTATACTAGCACTAATTAAAATCAGCCTGTAAGGCAAACAGGTTAGTTAGAAGTGCACGACCGAAATGGTGGTGGAGTCAGCCACGCCTCCACCTAAACTGCAAGAAAAACTTGGGGTCAGTCAGCACATCCAAGTATGCAGGTGCACGTCACATAGGTGTGGCTGCACAATAGAAAGGTAAAACATAAAAAATGCAGCATTGTAGAGCAAAAGTTGCCTATTTATGAGTGAGGTAGATCTGGTCAAAAAACAATAATTTAGCTTTCTTTCTGGTACTCTAGTACAGTGTTACGTCATATTATGCCAAAATGGATGAAGTTTATTGTAACCCAGTGGATGTGGGCACACTGTGTCCCTGAACGGATTTGATGTAGGGCTAATTTTAAAGGCATTATATCAGTCCAGTCACTAGTCTTCATCCTTTAACCCCTTCAGGGATCTGGATTGGATACTGCAGGGGAACCACACACTGCTACCTCTCAAAGTAGTCTCTGTTCAGTAGCAGCTGTCCCAGGCATGTCAAAAGACACAGGTACATGGCACTAAGGGGACAGGCACAAACGTAGTCAGTGGATGAGTCGATATTGGAGCAGGCAGGTCCAACCTGGCAAACAGGCAATACGTCAGGCCATATGGCACAGGGTCAGAGGGCAGGCAGAGGACAGGACAGGCAGAACATGATCAACACAGTAAACAGGCAGAGGTTGAGAACAGAAGTTAGGTACACAAATACTTTTGCAGAAACTAGAAAAGCTGCAAAGCTTGGCAGGCACTTTTCCATAGGAGAAGGTGACTTAAATAACCCACTGAATGCAGCCATTGGCTTTGGACAGATCAGACCATGCGATCGAGCCCTTTAAGGGAGGTCAGCAAGAACCAGCCAAGAAAAGGCCTACATTGTGGGAGCAGACAAGACACTGACTGGAAGCTGTGCCCGCCAGAAGGGAGCAGAGAGATGCTGGTGGGTTCTGATCAACGGCAATACAGAACAATGGGAGGGTTGAGTATCCTGGTGGACATGCTCCTTGGGAGTCTGGGTTATAAGTATGCACAGGCTGCTGCATTACAGCTATGATACACCATGTGCACCACCACTGTATTATTATACCTTAATAATGTTACAGGACAGATCAAGAAACTTCCCAGAATATTAAAATTGTGTGGTATAGTGATGATCGAGCACCCAGGTGCTAGTACGCTCGGGTGCTCTGGCCAAGCACTCAGGGGTGCTCGAGTGCTCGGTCGAGCACCCGAGCATAATTGAAGTCTATGGGAGTAAACCAGGCACCCCCCTCTCGGAAGAGGGTTTACACAAGTGTCCAAATTTTTTTTTTTTTTAAAGTACAAAGACAGACACACAGAGACACTACTTACCTTCCCAGGCAGCTCCTTCCTCCCGTCCAGCAGGAAGACGGCCCACAGAGTGGTAAGTTTTACCACAGCGCTACCTGCTGGACGGGAGGAATTACTACAAAGAAGAAGCCTGAGGAGGTAAGTGGTTTGTGTTTGTTTGTTTATTTGTTTGTTTGTTTTCTATTTTTCAGGATCATGAATGCAGAGGAATATGTCGGATTTGTTGGATTACGTCGGACCAGCTTTTTTATTTTTTAAATAAAATGATCAAACAGGGGTCTGGGGGAGTATTTATTTCAATAAAATATTTTATAAGTGTGTGTGTTTTTTGTTTTTTTTCACACTGCAGTTTTAGTAATCATGGCTATCTACAGACAGCCCTGATTACTAATACTGGGCTTAGTGCTTGCCGGTATGGCCAGCATTAACCCCAACATTTATTACCTTGGCACCCACCGCCACCAGGGGTGTCGGGAAGAGCCGGTGTACCCGCAGGACCGGACCTTCTAAATTGAGGGTCCGGTTCTGGGGCAGCGGCAGGCTGTTACTGTTAGGCTGGGAAGGGCCAATAACCGTGTCCCTTCCCACCCTGGTAGTGCCAGGCTGCCGCTGCTAGTTGTATCTGGCTGGAGAAGGAAAAAAAGGGGGACCCCAAGCCATTTTAAAAAAAAATAATTAAATAATTTTAAAAAATGGCGTGGGGTCCCCCTTTTTTTCCTTCTCCAGCCAGATACAACCAGCAGCGGCAGCCTGGCACTACCAGGGCGGGAAGGGACACGGTTATTGGCCCTTCCCATACTAACAGTAACAGCCTGCCGCTGCCCCAGAACCGGACCCTCAATTTAGAAGGTCCGGCCCTGCGGGTACCCGGCTCTTCCTGACACCCCTGGTGGCGGTAGGTGGCAAGGTAATAGATGTTGGGGTTAGTGCTGGCCATACCGGCAAGCACTAAGCCCAGTATTAGTAATCAGGGCTGTCTGTAGATAGCCGTGATTACTAAAACTGCAGTGTGGAAAAAAAAAAAAACACACACACACACTTATAAAATATTTTATTGAAATAAATACTCCCCCAGACCCCTGTTTGACCATTTTATTTAATAAATAAAAAAGCTGGTCCAACGTAATCCAACGAATCCGACATAGTCCTTAGCATTCACGATCCTGAAAAATAGAAAACAAACAAACAAACACAAACCACTTACCTCCTCCTCCTCAGGCTTCTTCTCCTCAGCAGTGGAGCCTCTTCATTACATTGCGCCCTCTGCTGGTGAATGAAAAAAATTACACCTTGAATTCTTCAATGAAAAAAAACATTATAGGTGACAGATCCGTCATGAACTCCATTGAAAGGCAATGGAGGACAGATCAGTTTACTATTGTGTCACACCAAATGGATCCGTCCTCCATTGACTTTCAATGGAGTTCATGACGGATCCGTCAGGACCCCAATGCAAGTCAATGGGGACGGATACGTTTACTATTGTGTCACATGGATCCGTCTTGGTGCGGGGAGGGGACTCGAGCATTGCGCTCGAGTACACTCGGTGTTCGGCCGAACACCGAGTGGACCCAAGCGTAGGCATGCTTAGCCGAACAGCGAGTTTGGCTGAGCATGCTCGCTCAACACTAGTGTGGTATTAATGAACAGATGGCAAAAATATTGTTGGATAGAAGCACACGTTATAGATAAATGCTGTAAGATAGATAAATAGATAGAGATGATAGATCTAAAAATCTGCAACACATTCAAAATCAGTGAAAAAAGTGCAATGTCCTTTATTCACACTTCTATCAACGTTCCAGTCCTCTTGCTGGGACTGTTGTCAAGCAACTGAGAACAGACTGAAATGGAGCTATAAGTGTGAATAAAGGACATTGTGCTTTTTTCACTGATTTTGAACGTTCTGCAGATTTTTTTCTATATCTACAATTTTGATGTTTGTTGCATCTTGGCCGCTGGCAGTCCATACACTTTACTAATGACTGTGCTCCCTCATTTTTATTGCTAGATAGATAGCTACTGGATAGATAGCTACTGGATAGATAGATAGATAGATAGATAGATAGATAGATAGATAGATAGATCAATAATAGACGATAGATAGATAGATAGATAGATAGATAGATAGATAGATAGGTAGATAGATAGATAATAGATAGATACTGGATGGATAGATAGATAGATAGATAGACACTTTACTAATGACTGTGCTCCCTGATTTTTATTGCTAGATAGATAGCTACTGGATAGATAGCTACTGGATAGATAGATAGATAGATAGATAGAGAGATAGATAGATAGATAGATAGATAGATAGATAGATAGATAGATAAAAATAGATAGATAATAGACAGATAGATCAGATATAAGTACAGGGTCCATGTGAATATTTTACTCCTCTCACACACATTCCTTAATTGGAGAAGAAAACCATCATGAAATCCCCCTCAGCTGAGAGGATCTCGGAAACTCTGTCTCCAGTTAGTGTATTCTGAATAGAAGAAGTAGTCAGCATTTTCGGAAATGGCTTTATTGTCAGCATGTCTCTGGAGCCCGTGTATGGAGGAGAGTTTAGTGGCAGGAGGACATCAGCACCATGGACAGCTGCCATGCACGCTCCCGTGCTGAGCGGTAACACATTCTGAGGGGAGAGCAGATCCGGCCGAGCACAGCGCTGATGAATGGGAGCCCGGCGAGGGATGCTTCCCCTGCCTCTCCCCCCACCCAGCCGCCCGGGCTCCGACCTCCCATCTCGTCGCCGCTCCTGCCTCTCTCAGCGCTCAGGAGCCTCTCACTTTTTGTGACTACCCTTCCCAAGTCATCCTCTTCCTCCATCTCCCTCCCTCTTGCTCTCAGTCTCTTCCCTCCTCCTCCTCCTCCTCCACTCTCTTTCTCTCCCTGGCTCCCAGCATCAGCGGGGGAGAGTGCAGGTACTGTACCTACCTTTACAAATAGCACTTTATTTCCTATTTTCATGGGACTAAAGAGGAAATGATATGAAGAGCATTGCCCCTGCAGCACGAGGAGAAGTGTGCCTGCAGGTGGGACCAGGAGGCTGATTTACCCATGTCTTCTCTTCTTTCTTGCAGTTCATACTTTGCTTCTCTTTGTGTGGAATAAAACACGTTTCTCAGTCTGGGAGGATAAGAAAGAGAAGACTCCTCTGGGTTTCCTTGGATAACATAGCTGGCTGCACTAGTAAGTAGAAAAGAGTTGCTACCTTGCTTTTCTATGGGCTGTGGAAGGCTGGTGAACTTGGATGGAGTTGCTTGGACATTCAGGCTGGGAGCTGAGGGGTTGTTATTTCGATCAGCACATGAATGCTGCTGTGTGGACTGGTTGTGGTTATGTTCCTTCTCCTGGCTCCTGGTGTCTGTATTTTCTGCAAACCTTAAAGTTTGGCACATACTGTGTTACTGTACAAGCAAGGAAGCTACCTCTGATAAGTGAGAGCAGATGCAGCCCATGGTCAGCCCCTGTCTTGTCAGTGCTTTACATTATGTCTTTCTATGAAACTTTACAAAGCATTGTCCTAAGAGAGCAGAATCATGCCCTTTCAGCAACCAAACACTAATCCACATAATCTTAGATCCTATTCTGCCTCTTGATATTAAGCCACTAGAAGCATTGTTAGATTATCTATATCCAGAGGTTATGCAACCATATGGTCTTTACATCTGGTGAGGAGGAGAACTGAACTCCTAATGTAGCATCATAATTCCTATAGTATATGGAGGGCAGCTCTCTGGTAGAGATGCACTGGAAAGATACCCCAGCTGATGTGACTTCACTATCCATTAATAAACAGAAGAGCTCACGTTTAGCACAGATTACTTGCAATAACTTCACTTATTACCCTCAGCATATACTGCTTATTAGTTTCTTTAAACTGTGTAATTACTTTGAGGAAAGTTTCCTCTTCAAGTGAATATACCCATTAGCTTTAATCACACATTTAAGCTGTGTATAATCAAAAGAAAGACCAAAGTAATGGCCAATTCAGTGTTATGTTGTCTCAGACACCCTTATCTAGGAATTCACTTTCTGACCTGTCTTAAAGGAGGCAGCGATTTCATTAGCATACAGTAAGAGGTGTTTCTTGTCATATGGTTCAGTATTACCTACTTAGAAAGTTATATCATGTCACCTGGACCCGGGCACAATCCAGTAGAAAGGGAGTTAACGCACTTTAAGTTAAGCTTTTATTTTTTATGAAACAATCACATTACCTTAAACGGATACTTGCCAGTAAATTGTTAATGCAAGGGAAACCTACGTATATATATATATACACACACAGTATATATGATATTAAAGCAGTTTATATGAACAGGACATGAAAGGATAGACAGATAGATAGATCAATAGATAATAGATACATCAGATGATAGACAGACACAGACAGGCATATAGATAGATAAGAGATAGATAGATAGATAGATAGATAGATAGATAGATAGATAGATAGATAGATAGATAGGATAGATAATACATAGACAGATTAAAGACCTTCCTATTTCTAATGCCCAGCATATTATCGTGATAATAATATGCCTAATTTAATCTTTGGATATGATTAACATTCTCTAATTCAATGTCCCAGAAACTTCATATGGTTACAGTATGACCTAGATTGCTGCCCCCCTGCAGTGTTGGCCAATGAGAAAATGTTTTGAATATGGAAGAATGCAATTCTGGAATTCAGCCACTTTTTAGGAAATATCTTAAAATTACATTTGTCTCTTATAATCAAGGGAGGTTGTTTTGTAAACCAGAGAGACAAAAGTTGCTTGTATCAGCAGTTATGTGCTTTATTATGCAATTGTTCTTGTTATTCAGATCAGATAATGGCTCGATGAAATACATAAGCAGTCTTCAGGGAATGAATGATTAATTCCTCTAACGTGTGCTTACTATAGGAGTTCTTACTAATAAGGTATACCTGTATTTGCTTACAGTTGCAGATGAGGAAAAGGCAAATATGCTGCTCTATTCTTTTATTAGTGCTATACACAAATCTGCTATAAAAACAACATATGCTGATGACAAAAGCATAAAACTTGACTATATCTCTCTAATACAATGTGTTGAGGTGTACATTTTAATTATAGACTTGTATAAAGCGTGCATGGTTCACTATTGAAGTGGATACACTTAATATATGATCATCATTTGTATAAAAGACTGTAAATGTAGTTTTATACAATGTGCTTCTATCTCTATTGTTTGCTGTGAAGGTTATTGTTCAGTTTCGTGGGCCCAGACATTTCGATGACTCTAGTGAGCATGAAATACACAATTGAAGGGCTTCATATTGTCATGTAGCTAGGCCTATGAAATTACTCATCTTTTTTGAACAATTCTATCTCATATCTATTGCTGCTTATCTTCTTTGTGTAAAAGTAGAGCAATTAACAGAACAATAAAGTTTGAATGTTTGGACCTGAAGCTGCTATCAGGCTACTATAGAACAAAAGCATAAAATAATTACAGTTTTGATCTGATATAAAGATACAAAGATCATAATGATTGCTAGTTAACACCCTTACACTCAAAACACACAAAAACACAAAAAACACCCATGCACATTACCAAATAATTAGTGATCAAACATGCTCATTATAGTAAATTATAGGATGTGAGTGTGTGTGTGTATATACCCTAGAATGGGGCTTTGCCAAATATATATATATATATATATATATATATATATATATATATATATATATATATATATATATATATATATATATATATATTTAGTTATTATATTTGCTATTGTTATACTATTGGATACATGAATCAGACAAATGTACTGTGTGACTGGTTAACTTTTTTAAAAAATCTCCACCCATTTAGTGTTTATTGTACTACAGAATTACTATATAAACAGGCAAATCACCTCAAATGATCAAAACATTAATTAAAACCCATTTAGATTGTCACCTATCTTTATTTTACCAAGACGAAAATCACTGGTGATTTTGCTCAGCAGCAATCTACCGCGTGTGCCTGTGTTCAATATGCAGTGTAAGGGTTTTTTTAACTACTTCCCGTCCGCCCATAGTATATAAACGTCCGGGAAGTGGTTAGTTATCTCTGAATGGACATTTCAGAATGTCCATTCAGAGATAGCAGCTGCACGCTAATCGTGCAGCTGCACAGTGGGGTACCTGCTGTCAGTGACAGCAGGGTACCCCAAAGAGGAGGCAGGGACCGTTCCCAGGGGACCCTGCCCTCTAGATCGTTGTATACACAGCGCTCACCGGCCCGGCGCTTCCTGTTCCGGCCCGGCGGTCGCGTGATCGCCGAGGCCGGGAGAGTGCAGGAGCTGCTGGTCTCATAGACCCGATCAGCCCTGCACTGAGGCTGTACAGCATAGTATTATGCTGTACAGCCTCTCTGGGGATGTATTTCCCTTGTAACTGGGGCTACTATGTCAGCCCCAGTTACAGGAGAAATCAAGTGTAAAAAAAATAAATAAAAAATAAGTGAAGTTAAATGTCCCCATGAGGTCTTGTATGACCTTATGGGGGACACAAAGTGTAAAATAAAAAATAAAACAATAAAAAAAAAAGAATATTAAAAAAAAACACATATAAAAAAATAATTTCCCTCCAAAGTTGTCATTAAAAAAATGTTACAAATAAAAATAAATAAATAAGAATAGACATATTTGGTATCACCGCGTCCGCAACGACCGGCTCTATAAAAATATCACATGATCTACCCAATCAAATGAACTGCGTAAAAAAAATAGAATAAAAATTATGCCAAAATAGCTTTTTTTTGTCGCCTCACCTACCAAAAAACATTTTTTCTAAAAATGCTTTTATTGTGTAAAACGTAAAAAAATAAAATAAGACATAGACATATTTGTTATTGTTGCATCCGTAACAACTGGCTGTATAAAAATATCACATGATCTACCCCATCAAGTGAACTGTATAAAAAAAGATATAGAAAAATGCACCTAAACTGCTTTTTTTTTAGTTAACCCCCCTTACTTATTAGATTAATAAGTGCTCAGAAAGCCGGATGTATCCCAAAATGGTACCAATAAAAAGCAGAGCTTGTCCCGCAAAAAATAAGCCCTCACGCATCTCAGTCCACAAAAAAAATTAAAAAGTTATCGCTCCTAAAAACCATGACAGAAAATTCCATGTTAGAAAATGCAGATGCTGCTCCTCCCCTTCTGAGCCCTGGCTTATCCCCAAATAACAGTTTACAACCACATATGGGGTGTTTCTGCAAACTGCAGAATCGGGGTAATAAATATTGAGTTTTTTTTTGTTGTTAACCCTTGATGTATTACAGGAAAAAAAATGATTAAAATGGAAAATCTGAAAAAAATTTACAATTTCAGATCTATTTTGCTTTAATTCCTGTGGAATACTTAAAGGGTTAACAACATTTCTAAAACCAGTTTTGAATAGTTTGAGGGGTGAATTTTCTAAAATGGGGTAATTTATGGGTGGTTTCTATTATGTAAGCCCCATAAAGTGACTTCAGAACTGAACTGGTCCTTTAAAAGGTTGATTTAGCAAATTTGCAAAAAGTGCGTCTAAAATTCTAAACCTTCTACTGTCCTAAAAAAATAAAATGACACTACCAAAATGATGCCAACGTAATGTAGACATATGGGGAATGTAAATTAAAAAGTATTTTATGGGGTATCACTGTCTTAAAAGCAGAGAGATTCAAATTTAGAAAACAGTGATTTTTTTCAAATTTTCGTTAACTTTTGGATTTTTTAATAAATAAAATTAAAACTTATCGACTCAAATTTACCATTAACTTGAAGTACAATGTGTCACGAGAAAACAATCTCAGAATCGCTTGGATAAGCAAAAGCGTTCCAAAGTTATTACCACATGAAGTGATACATGTCAGTTTTGCAAAATTAGGCCTGGTCAGGAAGGGGGTAAATGGCCCAGATCTGAAGTGATTAAACTATAATAAAGGACAGAATGAAGAAAGTTTTTTTCTGACATATGGATTATCATATAGCAGCCTTAAGTGCAACACTTGAAAAAAAAAGTTAAAACTTAAAAGATTGTATATAATACACTCAACCACTTCCTGTTTATTGTACGTACATGTACAATTTAAAAAAAATACAACTTTTTTCTTAGACAATATGAATGTTATGAACATATTTAACCCTTTTATTGCATATTTGTAGTCGCTTTTTTGTTGTTCTTGTTTCTTTTCATCACTGTGGATATCTTTATGCTGTATTTAATCAGTACGCCCCATTTTATGGCCTGAATGTATACAGGACACTGGAATAACTTTCAGACTTGATTAAAAGTGTTGGAAACATTTTTACGATGAACATATTCACTGGAAAATAAAGAGTAAAATACATACATACATACCTGAATGTGAAATGTGTAATGTGAGCTTTCCTTACATGTCTTCAGAAGCCTTGGTGGATTATAAATATGTTTCTCAAGCCACATCATTTCATTGACTTAAGTATGTGCTTATTCTGTAATGATAGAGAATGTATCAACCAGCTTGCTACTGTGGAAAGACCATGGGTGTTCTCTCGTATAGTGAACTTTCATTATTTAAACACAGTCAATAAAATATTGGAGGTTTCTCTGTGGTAGCATTGCTCTGTAATTTTAAGTGCATTTACGCTTGTGTCGTTAAAATACTTCAGGAAAAAAGTAATATGTGACAGTGACGTAATCCAAGTAAATATTAAACACCTTGTTGTAGGCCCAGTGTGCTTGTCAAATGTAATTAGATATAAAAAGGATAAAGCACCAGGCACTGCTAGAGATGAGTGAATCATGCAATTTTATCGCCGAACTTTTCCTAAGATTCGTATATTCGATGAATAGATTTGTTGAATTTGCGTACAAAATATACGTAATTATATGGCTTTTAGCGAACATTCGCGCACTAATAACAAACGTTCAGGTAAAAAGATATGCAACCTCTTTGAACACGTACGCATAAGCATACAAATTGCGTACGAAAATGACGGGCTTTGCGGGAGAGGAATGGTGGAGCAGGAGGAACGCTCTGAGTCTGACCCCTGGCTTCATATGAATACATATGACAGCAGATCATCCGGCTGAAACTGAGATGAGCGGGCCATCCACTCCACTACCTCATCCACTTTCTCCTCCACTACACTTTTGCGCCTTGGTGGGTTAGCCTGGTGGAAAAACGGCCAAGTATTGCAAATACTACTAGTAGATGCTCTGGCTACAGGTCCTTTGGCACGTCTGCCCTGTGCCACCTTCTCCTTTTTTTTAGAGCTCGAGGTCTAGCTGGAACTGAACCCCTTTTGCTTATCCATTCCAGACATTTCTTTATTCACTCTGTGGCCCTGCAGCTGGTCTTTGTCCCAGTATCTCCCTGTCTCTCCCTGTCTCTCTCTCCCTGCCTGATTAATTACTAGCCCTGAACTGGCCCTGCACTTGCCCTGCAGTATCCCTGATATGTGTAATATGGATTCCCAGAGCAATTACAGTCTCAGAGTCTCAGAACTTCACACACAGTGCTTCTGCTCGTCTCAGCAGTCGCAGCAGAAGAGATACGTCACTGGCTTACCGAGCCTGAGCCAATCAGAGCAAGCCCTGCCCACTAGGTCAGGTGACCGCTTTCTTCCCGGGCTTTTGCACACGATAAACAAACTAACAGTAAAAGATTGCTAATAAATTGAAGTCGTATGCAATATTGTATAATTTATAGGGCAACTACGTAGCGAATGCGTACAAAGCCGAAGCGAATCACCTAATATTCGGATTCACCTCGCAGCTGAAAATTTCCAAGATTCGATACGAATCAACAAATCGACGAATAGATTCACTCATCTCTAGGCACTGCTAAGGAGTGTAGTAGGTCTAAACAGTATTATAGATCTATACAAAACTGATTTTTTTTTGTTCAAAACAGACATTTTGGAAATTGGTTCTATATATTTTTTAACTATAAATGTGATATTTCCTGCAAAAACAATTTTGTTTTAAATTCTACATGGTTTTCCCTATCTAATGGTCAACATGAATAACCTTGCTGCACGCATTTTCTACTTTTCACTAAACAGCAGCACTCTTGTCCATGGACTGCACCTCAAATTGCAGCTCAGCTCCCTTCTCTTAATAGAGGCTTAGTTGTAATAACAAATAAAGAAAAGTGTAGCTTTTTCTGGAAAAATAAACATTTTTTTCCCAATATCAAACAACCGCCTTAAATAACATTGGGTATCTGGCCTTACATGATCTGTGAATCCAGACTAAGAAAAGAAGGGTTTTGATTGACATAAGGTAGCAATGATTTTTTTCCTGGACATTGAGTAAAATGTCTGAAGATTCTAATGCGCTTACTGGTGCCAGCAGGATGTACTGTTACCTATTTAGAGGTTGCAATAAGATCATTATCAGTAATGCCTATAGCATCCCGGTGTACTATGTGAAAAGTGGAGTCCAGACATACACTAAGCACCTGGTGCCATCAACCTTATAAAGTAATCACTGAAATGTATTTGGTTTCGACCAGCAATATGGATCTTCTTCTACCTCTTCTTTTCCTTGGTGGCTCAAGTGCAATTTAGAAATGTCCTTTGGGACACTTAAATAAAGCAGTTCAAATGTAGACAATACAAAAAGTGATATCACTATTAGTGATGAGTGAATCGAAGTTCCGAATTTCTGGATAAATTCGATTCACAACGAAGCAACATTTCCTCGTGCTTACCTGATCCATTTGCTCGCGATGGGCTGGCCGCCGCCATCTTGCTTGAAGAACTTGTGCAAAATCCAGTGTGTGATGACGTAGAACTTCGACTACCCCAGGCCGGCATGATGATGTCATCTCAGGCTGAGCAAGATTTCGCACCAGACCTTTAACCCTTTCCCGGGACTTGTCGCCCAGCGCCGTATTAGTATGTGCCGAGGTCAGCGCTGACCGCGGCACATGCCATGCGGGCGGGAGGAAGGGGAGTCCATTGGGTTCCCATGCTGCTGTGACGGGACCCGATGGCTTTGGATAGCAGCCCGATGCCTTCCTTAGGCGATGGCTTGGATAGCAGTCCGATGCCTTCCTTAGGCATCGTGGCTGCTATCCCTGCTTGGCTGTGCGATCCAGCCCCCTGGATCGCACAGGAAGCAGGCTGTAAGTGTATTACATTGAGTAATACACTTACAGCCAATGCATTACAATACAACAGTATGGTAATGCATTGTTAAGGGATCAGATCCCCAAAAGTTAAATAAAGTGAAAAAAGAAAAAAAAAAGTTAAAAAAGTAATAAAAGTTTCAAGTAAAAAAAAAGTACACTTTTCCCAAAATAAAGTTAAAAAAAATATTGTAAAAAAAAAAAGGGGAAAAAAGAAAAGTATACATATTAGGTATTGTTGCGTCCGTATCGACCGGCTCTATAAAAATATAACATCAGGGAAGCGTAGGGGATCGGAGCATTGAACCGCTCGTTACGAGCAGGTTCGCTCATCTCTAAACATCATCCACCCCGCCAGGTGAACGCAGTAAAAAAAAAAAAAAAAAACTGTGCCAAAACAGCCATTTTTTAGTCACCTTCCCTCACAAAAAGTGTAATAGCAGGTGATCAAAAAGGCATATTTAACCCAAAATGGTACCAATCAAACCGTCATCTTGTCCCGCAAAAATGATACCCTACCTGAGACAATCGCCCGAAAAATTAAAAAATATATGGCTCTCAGAAAATGGCAACACAAAAAAAAAGATTTTATTCTGTTCAAAAATAAATCTAATGTGTAAAACTTTCTAAAAATAAAAATGTTAGGCATATTGGGTATTGCCACGTTCGTAACAACCTGCTCTATAAAAATATTACATGAGATGGCCCCCCAGGTGATTGCTGCAAACATTTTTTTTTAAAAAACTATGCCAAAACAGCCATTTTTTCCCTCTTGCCTCACAAAAAGTACAATCGGAGGCGATCAAAAAGGCGTATTTAACCCAAAATGGTACCAATCAAACTGTCATCTTGTCCCGCAAAAAATGAGACCCTACCTGAGACAATCGCCTAAAAAATAAAAAAAAATATGGCTTTCAGAAAATAGCAACACAAAAAAAAAGATTTTATTCTGTTCAAAAATAAATCTAATGTGTAAAACTTTCTAAAAATAAAAATGTTAGGCATATTGGGTATTGCCACATTCGTAACAACCTGCTCTATAAAAATATTACATGAGATGGCCCCCCAGGTGATTGCTGCAAACATTTTTTTTAAAAAAACTATGCCAAAACAGCCATTTTTTCCCTCTTGCCTCACAAAAAGTACAATCGGAGGCGATCAAAAAGGCGTATTTAACCCAAAATGGTACCAATCAAACTGTCATCTTGTCCCGCAAAAAATGAGACCCTACCTGAGACAATCGCCAAAAAAATAAAAAAAATATGGCTTTCAAAAAATAGCAACACAAAAAAAGATTTTATTCTGTTCAAAAATAGATCTAATTTGTAAAATTTAAGAAAAATAAAAATGGTAGACATATTGGGTATCGCCGCGTCCGTAACAACCTGCTCTATAAAAATATCACATGATTTGCCCCCTCAGGTGAATGCTGTAAAACATTTTTTTTTTAAAAACTATGCCAAAACAGCAATTTTTCTTGACTCACAAAAAGTGTAATACCAAGCAATCAAAAAGTCTTATGTACCCCAAAATGGTACCAATGAAAAAACGTCACCTCATCCCGCAAAAAATGAGCCCCCACATAAAACAATCAATCAAAAAAAATAAAAATCAATGGCTCCCGCAAACCAATCCATCAAAATCTGTTCTGCAAAATCCATATGGCGCTCGAGTCCTGCCATGTGCCCCCACAGCAGTTTACCACCACATATGGGGTGTTGCCTTATTCAGGAGAAAATGGGGAACAACTTACTTTACTTTACTTGCTTTACTCCTGTTACCCCGTTTCAAAATGAAAAATTTGGGGCTAAAGCAACATTTTATTGGAAGAAATGAAACTTTTGTTTTTCATAGCCAAGTGTTTCCAAATTCCGTAAAACGCTTAGGGGGTCAAAGTGGTCAGTACCCCCCTTAATATATCCTTTGAAGGGTGTAGTTTCCAAAATGGGGTCACTTTTTGAGGGTTTCCACTGTAGGGGTACGTCAGGGTCTCTCAATTACAAAATGGTGCCTAAAAATCATTCTAGCAAAATCTGCCTCCAAAATTTGTATGGCGCTCCTTTCCTTCTGACCACTGCCACAAACCCATAGAGACGTTTACCACCACATATGGGGTATTTCTGTAAACTGCAGGATCAGAGTGATGTATATTGAGGTTTAGTTTGCTGTTAACCCTTGCTGTGTTGCAAGAAAAAAAGTTATTAACCTGAATAATCTACGAAAAAAGTGAAATTTTGAAATTTCACCCCCATTTTCCTTTAATTCTTGTGAAACACCTCAAGGGTTAACAAACTTTGTAACATCATTTTTTTTATAATTTGAGGGGTATAGTTTCTAAAATGGGGTCATTTATGGGTGGTTTCCATTACATATGCCCCTCAAAATTACTTTATATCTGAATTGGTGCTTAAAAAATGGTTTTGGAAATTTTGTTGAAAATTTGAAATATGGCTTCTAAACTTCTATGCCTTCTAACATCCAAAAAAAGTAAAATGACATTTATAAAATGATGCCAACATAAAGTAGACATATGGGGAATGTAAAATAATAACTATTTTTGGAGGTATTACTATGTATTTTGAAAGTAGAAAAATTGAAATTTGCAAATTTGCCAATTTTTCAAAAATGTTGCTAAATTTGGTATTTTTTTATAAATAAAAATGAAATATTTTGCCACAAATTTACTACTGTCATGAAGCACAATATGTGACAAGAAAACAATCTCAGAATGGCCTGGATAAGTAAAAGCGTTCCAAAGTTATTACCACATGAAGTGACACATGTCAGATTAGCAAAAAATGGCCTGGGCAGGAAGGTGAAAACAGGCCCAGGGTTGAAGAGGTTAAGCAAGATAGCGGCGGCCCATAGTGAGAAAATAGATCAGATAAATAATAATTGTTTTATTGTACACTCTGTAATTAATATCAGATGCCAGAATCATGTATGAACGAGGCCTATGAGGAGAACAATGATGGAGAGCAGCGCAATCGCCGATCCCTGTCAATGCACCCACTACTTGGGGATTCGTGATTAAGTAATTTGTCAAGAAGCTGATTGTTTTGTAAAGTTCGGCAAATTGGCTGAAAAGAACGTTTAAATACATTGCTCATCACTAAAGACAATAGCACAAGAATGTTCCAGCCACAAGTTTAGACCAGTTAAAAGTTAGCATTTTCTGGCTGTGCATCCTTGCACAGTGTGAAACTATGTAATCAGTGCTGCCATGGTCACACTGTGTAGGGCACACCGCCAACAGGTAACACCTGTTTGTACCTTCATTGCAAACTGCTAGTAATTCCATTCATAACTTCTAGCAGGAGTATTAAAGGCATGACATAGCACAGAGCCATAAGAATAGATACTCCAGAGTCAGGAGAGGGTATGAGTCCTCTTTAAAAGACAAATAGCTCCATACTTAACTTTTAAGTCCACTGCTGCTTCATGGTCCTATGGTTCCTCACTGATCATTTTTTACATGTATTCTGCAATAATGTGCCATACCAACACTTATTTGCTGCAGCCAATTATTTGTTGCAGTGGTCATATGGGTACATCACAGCAGCAGACAGATTTTTTAAAAGTTTAAGGTGGAGTTCACATCAGCATTCAGCCTTTCCGCTTTCCTGTAGGAGCAGGAAAATGGAAAGGACGGATTTGGCAAATAACTGAGTGAACAGAGCCTACAGACCCCACAGACTATAATGCAGTCTGTTAGGTTTCTGCTCAGAGGAAGATTTTTGAAGCAAAAGTCGTGCATGCAGGACTTTTGTCTCTGCTTCAAAAATCATCTAAACAGAAACCTAACAGACCCCATTATAGTCTATGGGGTCTATAGGTTCCATTCGTCTCAGTTATGTGCCAAGTCCGTCCTTTCCGTTCTTCTGTTCCTATAACGGAGCAGGAGAACAGAAAGGATAAACACTGATGTGAACTCAGCCTAAAACCCTCTTTAAAATGAAAACTATCACCTCTCACTATTATACTCAATAATAAGATGGAGCTTTTGGATAAAATCTGCTCCCATTATTAGTTTTTTACAACCCATGAACATCCTGAACCTTGACCTGGTGGACCTTTGGCCCCGAGGACATTTTTACGGTTATGTTCAGACAAGTCTCATAGCTTTAAAGGGTTAAAGTAGGAAGTTTTTTCTAGAAAAGAGCTCTAATCCTCTCCATATAATAAATTACAATTCATTGCCATAGAAAATGCAATTCCAATTCTTCAGGATACACTGCACAGTTTTTTTTTTCATTTATTTCACTTTTCATTAATATAGCGATTTTCCCATTAACCCTTTCGCGCCCGGAGGTTTTTTCGGTTATGCATTTTCGTTTTGCGCTCCCTGCCTTCAAACAGCCATAACTCTTTTATTTTTCTGTTCACATAGCTGTATGAGGGCTTATTTTTTGCGGGACAGTTGTACTTTCCAACGCCACTATTTAATATTGCATATGGTGTAGTGGGAAGCGGGAAAAAAATTCCAAACCGGGTGAAATTGCAAAGAAAACGCTATTCCGCTACAGTTCTACAGGTTTCTTATTTACAGCGTTCGATGTGCATTAAAACTGATCCGTTACTTTCATTCTACTGGTCAGTACGAATCCGGCAATACCTAATATGTATAGTTTTTCCTGCGTTTTCATAGTGATAAAATAATTAGAAAGTTGCCCTTTTTTTTTTTTTTTTCCTTGTCAAATCTTGACCCCTATAACTTTTTGGTATTTATGTGTACAGAGCTGTATGGGGGCTCATTTTTTGCGGGACGATCTGAAGTTTTTATTGATACCATTCTGGGGTGTGTATGACTTTTTGATCACTTTTTATTTAATTTTTTTTAGAAAAAAAAAGCGACAAAAAACAGCAAATCGCCATTTGGACGCTTTTTTCCGCCACACAATTCGCCGTATTGGAATTTTTGTTTTATATATTTTAAAAGTACGGGCGTTTTCGGTCACGGTGATACCCATGATGTCTATATTTATTGTTATTTAGGTATTTATTTTTTAATTATACGGAAAGGGGGGTGATTTGAACTTTTATATCTTTTTTATTTTTTATATATTTTTTAACATTTTTTTTAATTTTTCTTTTACTATTTGAAAGCTCAAATATGGGCTTATATATTGTGGCTTTTTTTTTTCTTTATGAGCAATCAGGGATTTTATAGACTCAGAAATACAAGAATTGCTCATTTCTTATCCTGGCCTGTCATCTAGTGGCCAGAATAAGAATTGCAGTTTGAAAACTGTAATCCTCACCAGCGAGGATTACAGTTTTCATATGGTGTACAGACACCCCGATTGGCCACACGGGGTGTCTGTACACCACCCAGAAGCTAATGCTTCCGGGTTGAGACGCAACTAGATGCCGTGATCACGTGTGATCACAGCATCTAGGCTCCCAGGAAGACGCCGCCGATGGCGGTAAGTAGCGGCAAGTCTCTGCTGTTAGAAACAGCAGAGACTTGCCGGCCATGACGCCCGCCGCACCCGCGAGCGGGCGTCATGTGCCCACATCGCCCCAGCGCCGTACATGTACGGCGCTGGGCACGAAGGGGTTAAAGTTATAAGGGGTGCATGCAAAAAATACAAAATGCAACATATAGAACAAGAGACTTCAACACCAAGTTACTAAAGCACCAGTACATAGGAGAAACCCTTCCACCCAAAGTTCTTAAACACATGGTAGAGTTTTATGCAGGGGGCTGTATGTAGACACATAGGGGGTCATTTAATAACACTGGCATTTTAGACGCTGGTCTTAATAACCCCTGTATCTAATGCCTCTTCCAAATTTTGGCAGATCCTCCAACAGTTCTAAATGTAAGACAGCTTCCTAGCTGGCTTACATTTAGACCTTTTTCTATTCCTAATACAGGCATAGAAAATGATGAATGAGATGGGCCTACCATCCTATCCCCTTCCCTGCTCATGCCACACCCACCTTTTTAGACCTGGAGTGAGCGGTGAAAAGTCACAGATTGCAGTGCAACTAACCATTGCGCTGCAACCTGCACCAAAAATATGCCTAATATAGGAGTATTTCTGGATAATAAATGACCCCCATAAAGTTTTTGTGATCCATACTACATTGGTTGGTATGGACTTTAGTCGTCCATTTGTTGGCATGTTATGGAAATATGTTCTCCCTTATTGCTTCAGTAATATAACATATGATGGAGCATGCCAAATTTGTTTTCTCTAGGATTCAAATAGTTTCTGACAGATGAAACTGTTGTATGCCTTTGAAAAAAAGAGTAGAGCTGTAGAAGACTATGGGTGTCATATGGTTATATATTATATGATACTTCTCTTTTCTCTTCACTTTTTCTTTTGCGTTTTCCATGGCAATGCTTTGTACTATAGTTATGGTTTGATTGAAGATTTTTAAGATGCTTTTTGGTGTAGTTTGCATCTACACAGTGCTGTCAAGCCATATGGTCCACATGCAATTCCCAGCCTATTGCAGCTTGGCAGTTGGCCATAATCTGCATGTGGATCTTACATGTGGTCACACCATGTGTGGGCACCCTTAGATTTGTGAATTACAGACGTAACTTATGCGTGCTGATGTGGCGATCCAAACATTTTTTCTTTTTAAAAGGGTTTGTGCAAAAGTACTTAAATATAAAAAACTAATATATTTGATGTAGCTTTAATTGTACTGACCCAAATAATAAAGTTATCATATTATGCCACATTGTAAAAGTCCATGGTGTAAGTGCTGTTTTTTTCCATATTCCCAGAAAGAGTTAAAGGGAGTTAATCAATGTGTTATGCATACCCCAAAATGCTACCAGAAAAAACAAATCCACCCTCATATGTCTACATTGATGGAAAAATAAAAAGTGTTATACATAGTTCTTGGAATGTGATGATTAGAGGTGAGTGAACAGAGCTTAAAATCAAAGATCCAAAGTCGATTTGTTCCAAAACTCTGTTTTAATGCTGTTTGGAGACCTGTCTCCGTATAGCATTAATATGTATGAAGTTGCGCAAGACTTTGGGGAATAATATTGAGCTTTGATTCTATGACTTTAACAACATTTTCAACCTCGGTACTGAAGCCGAATGTCTTGCGCGACTACAGACTTAAATTGTGTAATGCATTGTAATGCTGTACAGAGACAGGTCCCCCAACAGCGTTAAAACAAAGTAGCTGTGTAGACATCACCGATTATATTTCCATTCTTCTGATCCATCAGAAATACATAAAAAAAATCTTTTATTTTGAGCATCAGTTATAATCAGTTTGTATCAATTAGTATCACTTCCGTCAGAGATCAGTTATTTCTGATGGTATAAAAAATACTGCAGATGTTTTTTTTTTTTTTGATCGATTGATTAGAAGAGCAGAAAGCTAAATAGTGATGAACCTAAATCTTATGAACCACCAACACAAAGTTAAATAGTGTCAGATTTTACGAATGTCCCTCAACATATCCTCACAACTCATAAGAAGGAATTATTTTGAGAGCCTTTAGATTTTGACATTCAAATCAAACAAACATTTGCAAATTCCAGAATGAGTCACAAAATTCCCCCAAAACCCATTGAAACTATTTTTGGCTTCACAATTTTTCAGTGTGCAGTGTACAAGCAACCATTTTTTGCTAAAATATTCTCAATAAGCAGTATATTGTTTTCTTCCATTACTGGATCCATTAAATTATTCACTTGGTTCTGAAGAAGATGGAATATTGAAAATGCTGTCAGTGAATGTTTGGCTATAACTAGGTAGTTAGTCCTTGTGCCTTTATGACAACTCTCATGCACTAATACATAAAATGTATAAATATGTATAAAAGTACTTCAGGGATGTATTTTCTCTGCACGCAGTAAGCTCGGCATTAGTAGTAAAATGAAATGGAGGGAAATAGAATCACACATAACAGGCTATGCTATGGCATAGGAGGGTTATGCAATTTATCTAATGAAATGTAAAATATAAGCATCTGATTATGAGCAATTTACATTTAGTTCAGATAAAGGTGACATTAGTTCATAAAATACAGTCTTATCATATAATTACGAACAGTGACAAGGCATTGGCCCTGGTGTAAAAGTCCATCTTTGGCCTATGACCTCCCCTGCAACTTCATGGCTGTTGCATCTGCATTACTGTTTGGTTACATGAGGTTGGGCTAAAATACCACCCACAAACTTGGAAATACAGTGTATTGCAACTGAACTATGGTGGCCCACAGCTAAGGAAGGTGAACCAAGATACCGATAGCCATTGTTTTTTACCCAGAGTGATCCAGGCCCTTTAACCCATTCAAAACACAGCCAGTTTTCACCTTAAGGACCAAGCTACATTTTCAAATCTGACATGTTTCACTTTATGTGGTAATAACTCTGGAATGCTTTTACTTATCTAAGCGATTCTGAGATTCTTTTCTCATGACATATTGTACTTCAAGTTAGTGGTAAATTTGAGTCAATATGTTTCACCTTTATTTATAAAAAAAATCCAAAATTTATAGAAAATTTGGAAAAATTAATAATTTTTGAAATTTGAATGTCTCTGCTTTTAAAGCAGATTGTGATACATCATAAAATAGTTGTTACTGTACATTTCCCAGATGTCTACTTCATGTCTACTTCATGTTGGCAAAATTTCCAAAACCCACTTTAGACCAGTTCAGTTATCAAGTCACTTTGTGGCACTTACATAATAGAAACCACCTATAAATGAACCCACTTTAGAAACTACACCTATCAAAACTGATTTTACAAACTTTGTTAACCCTTTAGGTGTTCCACAAGAATGAAAGGAAAATGGATGTGAAAATTCAAAAATTCACTTTTTTTGCAGATTTTCCATTTTAATCTATTGTTCCTGTAACACAGCAAGGGTTAACAGCCAAAGAAAACTCAATATTTATTACCCTGATTCTGCAGTTTACAGAAACACCACACATGTGGTGATTAACTGCTGTAGGGGAGCATAGCAGGGTGCAGAGGGAAAGGAGCGCCATATGGATTTTGGAGGGCAGATGTCGCTGGGATAATTTTAAGTTGCCATGTTACATTTGAAGACCCCCTGATGCACCCCTAGAGTAGAAACTTCCAAAAAGATGAGGTAACAGTTTTATTGGTACTATTTTGTGGTACATATGACTTTTGATTGCTCAGTATTACACTTTTTGTGAGGCAAGGTAACAAAAAATGGCTGTTGTGGCACAGTTTTTATTTTTTGTTTTTTACTGAGTTCTCCTGACAGGAAAAAATCATGTGTTGCTTTTATAGGGCAGGTTGATACAGACGCGGCAATACCAAATATGTGTATTTTTTCTGTCATTTCAGTTCTACATAATAAAACATTTTTCAAAACAAAAATTATGTTGTTGTGTCTTCATTTTCTAAAAGCTACATTTCTTTTATTTTTCTGCTGATCATCTTGTGCAGGGGCTCATAATTTGCGGAAAGAGTTGACGTTTTTTGAAAACTCAATATTACACTTTATGTGGCAAAGTGACCAAAAAAATGTTATTTTATTTTATTATTAAAATGTTATTTTATTGTTATTTTATTTTTTATGAAATTCACCTTAGGGGTTAAATCATGTGATATTTTTATAGAGCAGGTTTTTACGGATGCGGCGATACCTAATATGTCTACTTTTTAATGTATTTTAGTTTTACACAATAAAAGCATTTTTTTTTTTTAAAAATCATGTTTTGGCATCTCCATTTTCCGAAAGCTATATTTTTTTTAGTTTTTGGGTGATTATCTTATGTAAGGGCTCATTTTTTTCAGGAAGAGATGATGATGGTTTGATTGGTACCATTTTGGGGTGTGTATGACTTTTTGATCGCTTGTTATAAAAGTTTTTGTGATGAAAGGTGACAAAACATGGCATTTTTTGCACAGTTTTTATTTTTATTTTATTATGGTGTTCACCTTAGGGGGTAAGTCATTTAATATTTTTATAGAGGAATTCATTACAGACGTGGAGATACCTAATATGTCTACTTTTTTACATTTATTTCAGTTTCACACAATAAAAGCTTTTTTGAAGAAAACAAAATCATGTTTTAGTGTCTCCATTTTTTGAAAGCCATATTTTTTTTATGTTTTGGGCGATTGGCTTAGGTAGGGTCTCATTTCTTGCGGGAAGAGATGACGGTTTGATTGGTACTATTTTGGGGTACATATGTTGGTTTGATCGCTTAGAATTACATTTTTTGTGATGCATGGTGACAAAAAAAATGGCTTTTTTTTTTTTACGGTGTTCACCTGAGGGGTTAGGTCATGTGATATTTTTATAGATAAGGTTGTTATGGACGTAGCGATACCTAATATGTCTACTTTTAAAAATGTATTTCAGTTTTACACAGTAAAACCATTTTTGAAGGGAAAAAAAAACATGTTTTAGTGTCTCCATTTTCTGAAAGTCATATTTTTTTAGACAATTGTCTTAGGTAGGTTTTTTTTTGCGGGAAGAGATGACGGTTTGATTGGTACCTTTTTGATCCCTTGGAATTACACTTTTTGTGATGAAGGTGAGAAAAAAATTGCATTTTTGGCACAGTTTTTTTTTACGGCATTCACCTGAGGGCAGAGATCATATGATATTTTTATAGAGCAGGTCATTATGGATGCGGTGATAACTAACTTGTATACTTTTTTTTTAACTTTTTTTCAGTTTTACACAATAAAAGTACTTTTGAAGGAAAAATAATCTGTTTTAGTGTCTCCATTTTTGGAAAGCCATAATTTTTTAATCTTTTGGGCAATTGTCTTAGGTAGGGTGTTGTTTTTTGTCTTCTTAAACGCTTGGAATTACACTTTTTTTGTGATGATATTTTTATAGAACACTTTGTGATGGACGCGGCGATACCTAATATGTGTTTTTTACTTTTTTTATGTTAAACATTATTTTATGGTGAGGGGGCGTTTTTTTCTTATTTTTTACTTGAAACTTTATTTTTTTTATTAAAAAAACACTTTATTTTACTTTTTTTTTACTTTTTACACTTGTCCCACTGTGAGACTTCACGTTTTCACAGTTTGATCCCCATTCAATTCAGTACAATACTTTCTGTATTGTACTGAATTGAACTGTCAGCGTCTCACTGTGTGAGACGCTGACAGGTTGCCTAGGAGACCCAGCCTGCCGGCTGGATCTCCTTGGCTTCTGTACATGGCAGACGCCGATGCCTCTGTTATGCATCGGTGCTGCCATGGCAACAATCGCCCCCTGCCAGCGCTGCTCCCTCCCTCTCACAGACCACTCACATGCCGCGGTCAGCGCTGACCGTGGTGGGTGAAGGGTTAATCCGCCAGCATCACCACGCACAGTGATGCCGGCGGATGCAACATGGGCCTGGCTATTGGCAAAAGCCAGGCCCGTGCTGCTGATTGGGCGGGTGCAGCTCCTGCGCCCGCCCGATCAGATCACGTACATGTACATGAGGATGCGCCAATTAGCCGCATTCGCTCACGTACATGTACGTGAATATGCAGGAAGGGGTTAATAGTCTGCTACATGAGACAGCACGGTGCACTGCAGCTTACATACCACAAGTTCTCCTCCCCTGCTCACTCTTCTCCAGAAAGAGATATTTTGACCCGAGTATGTCACTACCACCAGTTAGCAGTTAGTATGTGTACAGTACCAGTGCTATGGAGAACCTACAGTACACTGATACTGGGGACAGAGGGAACCTGCTTAGTACACCAATTTTTTTATATAGAGCAAAGGACCTCCTAGGATCACATGAGGAGCATAGAAAGGTAATACAGCCAAGCCTAAGTTAGTGTGATGAGGTGGACCTGTGGACGTTTATGGGTTAGGCTTGCAACTGTGACAGCTGGAACCCATGTAGGTCAGATAGAAGATAGATCAATAGATAGATAAATAGATTAGATAGATGATAGAAAATAGATCAAAAGATAAATACACTTGTTTGAACCTGAACATCAAACCACTCTTAGGAAATTAATTGAACAGAGATGTAAATGCCACTTATACAATTGTTGCTGTTCGGATACTGTTCAATAATCAGTAAAGATGGTGGGTGATTCTCATTTCAACAACCAATAGACATGCGGATAATGATACCCAAGGGTTATGTTTTTCAGGCAAGGAGCTTCAACATTTTTTTTGACCTACTCTAAATGCGTTTCTTACAAGTGAAGCCGAAACATTGATTATATTGCACAGATAATTCATTGAAAAATATCCCAAGTATAAGCTCTTAGCAAGGTTAAATTGAGGTTAAACCTTTAGCTGATATTAATATATCTGGAGTTGTAAATGATCATCCAAACAGTTTATTGGTGTGTTTATTTTTTCAAATGATGCAAATGTCAAGCTGTTCTTTGATTATGTTATGTGGTAGACCCTTATTCCAAGTAGAGAGCAACAAGTAACAAAAGGCCTGTTGGGAATATATAAAGTATAACTTGAATAACTGGTAAATATAGTAATGTCTATACCACCGGGAAACTGGCACTAAGAAATCTGCTTTGATATGAGATATATATACTCCTCACACTTCAGCATAAATGATGGCTTTGGGGAAAGGAGGGGTGCTAGAAGCAAGGTCATGCAACTGATTTACTCTCATTTATCTTTTTTTTTAGTTTTCTACATAGAAAAGTGACCAGAAATGAAGTTCTGTTTTTTTTTTTTTGTTTTTTTTTTAACATACATTAGTGGATATGTATTATTCAAAATATCCCAGCATTCTAGGGCTATTTCTGGCAAAAACTGGCAGTAAATGTTTAGTGCCACAATTATTAACTGTTTTAGACATTTTTCTATGGGAGTGTGATTTCACAGAAAGGGGCTTTAGCTTAGAACAACACCACAACATGCAATAAAATGACCCATTTTTTTTTTAGATACACTAAGCCAACACATAAGTAACATAAAGTTAGGCAGTCTAAAGATACACCAAATGTATCATTCAGCATTAGCCACTATGACAAATGGATTGATTGTCTTTTTACAGAATGGTATGTTCTTCCCAATGTAGAGTAGAAATATATAAATACTGTGTAGCTCTTATTCTTTTATATCTAGTACTAATGGTTTCATTCATCTGCTTTTCAAAGTTCAAAATTCAAGTGATTGCAAGTGGCAGACCTAATGCAGTCCATTTAGAAACAACATACTATTGTCTTATCTGCCTCCCCCTCTCCAGCTATCCTAGTAGAGAAGGGGGATGGCATAATCACGTGGTACAAGATTGTTCTATACTAAAAAAAATCACTATGGGGACTATCGTTTCAACAAATTTTAAACAAATCAATAGTACAAATCAATATAAGAAACAGTTATATATCTTATTAGAGAAAAATGCCTCTTTCTACACGTATGATCTGCTCTCTTTCTCTCTCTCCTCTGTCTCGTGCACTGATCATTCATTTCTAATTCACTGCAAAAATCCATTTTGAGAAACAAGATGGATTATCAGCTCCCTGAAGAATCAGCTACATACCACCTATAGAGGAGGAGCAAGCAGCTATAGAGTGAGAAAGAGGAAGAGAGGCACATAGAGATGCTGCAACAGATTCTAGTAAGATTTCTATCTCACCCTAGTGTTAGTTTTGCATCTGTACTGATCAGTACTGGAGTATAACGTCTTCCATGCTGCTGCTTCTGTGGGTGTGAAATAAGAAAACAAGATTTTCTTATCTGTTTATGGCAGTGTAATACCAGCTATTCACCACCAACTCTGGAGCTGAGCTCAGGCACACTGAACAATTTGAGATAGAGTCTACAGAGCTGGAGAATGTCATAAGCAAGTATGACAGCTTGGTCTGAAAATATGGTTTCCCTGTCTCAGGTTGTGATGAACTTTGTCATCAGTTTCTGATCAGTGGGGGTCTGATTGCTGGTTTCCCCCACTTATCCTAGCAATGAGATTATCGTAGTGCTAGTTAATGCCTTCCGATATGCCATAATTTTACATGACTAGAGCACCCCTTTCATAGAAGATATTGCAGACTCGGTTTTCAGTTCAGTCCATCACTGCTTAGCTTAACCTTTGGATGAACATAACATTTTACCGTCATCTTCTAGCATTCAGTTGCACTATCATTTTTGTAATATATCCTAAAGGTATGTTTTTGTGGTAAAATTCTGAATTTCTATGTTGTGAAAGCTTTTTGAATCACGTTGCATTTTTGCTTATTTTATTCCTTGATTAAAAATGATAGCTTTCAGCATGTGTTAAATTAGCTTATTTTTGTACTCTCAATTTGATAATGTCAGTGTTTACACATAATGGAAATTGTGCTATAAATTGTAAAAACTGTAAAATGAGATCAAGCATTAAAATATAGAACTTACTGAATTAAAAACATTTAATTTCTACGTAATTTTTTCACCTGTTTTACAGTTTAAATTATTTGCTGATTTGCTGTAGTATGTTTTTTTTTTGCTATGTTTAATGTCTGCATGTTCGCATGTATGTATGCATGCATATTAAAATTGCATTCATTGGTTACAAAGAGCATTTTTAGCACATTGAACATTTTTGGACACAAAAATAGTAACATGTTTAGTACTGGATACGATTTCTAGCAGCTTCACAAAGCATTTGATCTGTCTCTTCAGACAGTTTGGGCAGAAATAAGTTCTGTTCTGAGACTTAATCCTGAGGCTGTCAGTGGTAAACTGCCAACTAATTGACACATCACAGAGAGTGTGAATCTTGTCAAAGCAAGGATCTTTCAAAAGATGCTGGAGGTGGGGGACAATTTTGCAATGCCGTTACATTACATTCAAATTAGTTTCAAAAGAGATACTCCCCATTTTCAGCACAGTCAGCTGCATAGTATTAGATCCACACAGCATATCAGTACTCTAACCTTATCATTAGGGTGAAATGAACAGAGATTTTCATGCTGATTTAATTTAAGACATATGTGATACTTTTTTTTCAAAATTAAAAAATGATATTGATACTTATTCTGAGTGGAATATTAAAAGAGTTGAAATTATCCCATATGAGTAGTCTGATCCCTGGTGATTATTTTGACTTTCATGAAGAAATCTGTTATTAAATTATCAGTGATCACTCTCTGAATTTCAGAAGGTTAATACATACTGTATGTTGCAGTACGACTAAAAATGAAGAATTTGCCCTTGCTGAAACAATTTTGTTCTGTAGATTAAAACACTGTGTCAAAACCTCTTTTCAGTATTTATGCACTACATTTTTGCAGTGAATAGCTCTCTAATGTTTAAAAATGATTTCTATGTTTTATTGTATTGCCTACTGCTCTTGTCTAGAACAAGACGTTCACTTACTGTATCTAATCCACTTATTGTATAGTTTCCCTCTGTGCCTTTTCTATACAATGTACAGGAATTACCTAAATAATGGTAGATACAGTTTACTGTTATCTTTATGATGCTTTTGCTAGGATTGTAGAACTTTGCTAAAGTGAGGTCTACTGGTCCATTATAGGTCAAACCGAGAAATCATTGCACAGTCTAGTATCTGACTGGTGTACAGTAGCTCTGGAGGAATTTATTTGGACAGATTGTGCTCTTTCCAGATATTTGAAGCCATTACATGCTCACTTTTAAATAAATTGTCAGTAGTGTGGTATTTTATGCTGCTGGTGTGGTATTTTGTGATGTACTAAGGTACTGTTGGCCCCTGCCTACTTCTGTTGTTCCTGCCTACTTATGTTGTCCCGTCTTTTGTCAGTCTTGATCCACCTACAACATGGGACCGCTTTTAAGTTTTTGCCAGGACCATTTTAAGTTCCCAGTCTGCCCTGATAGCAATTGCTCGACATGAGGGAATTTTCCTCTTCTAAGGGTACACTTTTATTATTGTTAACATGCTAACAACCTATATGTGATTATGCTATGAAATTATTTTTAACCACTTCCATACCAGGCTATTTACCACCTTCCTGACCAAGCCTAATTTTGCCAATCTGACGTTTCCTTTTATGTGGTAATAACTTTGTAATGTTTTTACTTATCCAAGCCATTGTGGGAATGTTTTTACGTGACACATAGGATGTGTTGTTAATGGTAAATTTGAGTCAATATTTATAACCTTAATTTATTTAGAAAATCTAAATGGTATCGAAAATTTGAAAAAATTCAAAATTTTTTAACTTTGAATCTCTCTTCTTTTAACACAGACAGTGATGCCTCAAAATACTTATTAATTAACATTTAACATATGTTTACTTTATGTTTGAAGAGATTGTGAGGTACCTCTATAGTAAAGACCCCCAAAAAGTGACCACATGTTAGAAACTACATCATACAGCCATACACCACAGCCATAACTTTTTACCTTTTTGTTGACTATTTTTCCTTAATAAAATCCCTTTTTATTAAAAATCTGTTATATTTTGCATCATTATATACTAACATCCATGACATTTTATATTTCTGCTAATGTACAGGGTGGGTCATTTATATGTAAACACCTAAATAAAATGGGAAAGGTTGGTGATATTAGCTTCCTGTTTGTGGCACATTAGCAATTGGGAGGAGGAAAACCTTTCAGGATGGGTGGTGACCATGGCGCCCATTTTGAAGTCGGCCATTTTGGATCCAACTTTAGTTTTTTCAATGGGAAGATGGTCATGTGACACATCAAACTTATTGAGAATTTCATAATAAAAACAATGGTGTGCTTGGTTTTAACATAACTTTATTATTTCATGAGTTATTTACAAGTTTCTGACCACTTATAAAATGTGTTCAAAGTTCTGCCCATTGTGTTGGATTGTCAATGCAAACCTCTTCTCTCACTCTTCACACACTGATAGCAACACCGCAGAAGAAATGGTAACACAGGGTTCCAGTATCCATAGTTTCAGGTGCTGCACATCTCGTATCTTCACAGCATAGACAATTGCCTTCAGATGACCCAAAGATAAAAGTCTAAGGTGGTCAGATCAAGAGACCTTGGGGGACAT
The DNA here is from genome assembly GCA_900303285.1 of Rhinella marina. Taxonomy (NCBI): domain Eukaryota; kingdom Metazoa; phylum Chordata; class Amphibia; order Anura; family Bufonidae; genus Rhinella; species Rhinella marina. The sequence goes on along the minus strand of ONZH01030441.1, from coordinate 48,198 downwards.
TCAACTGGCCCACGACGACCAATCCACTTTCCAGGAAACTGTTCATCTAGGAATGCTTGGACCTGACACCCATAATGTGGTGGTGCACCATATTGCTGGAAAAACTCAGGGAACGTGCCAGCTTCAGTGCATAAAGAGGGAAACACATCATCATGTAGCAGTTGAATGGCCCCTAAGGTCTCCCAATCTGACCACCTTAGACTTTTATCTTTGGGGTCATCTGAAGGTAATTGTCTATGCTGTGAAGATATGAGATGTGCAGCACCTGAAACTAAGGATACTGGAACCCTGTGCTAGCATTTCTTCTGCGGTGTTGCTATCAGTGTGTGAAGAGTGGGAGAAGAGGATTGCTTTGACAATCCAACACAATGGGCAGCGCTTTGAACACATTTTATAAGTGGTCAGAAACTTGTAAATAACTCATGAAAGAATAAAGTTACGTTAAAACTAGGGATGAGCGAACCGAACCGTAACAAACCAGATTCGTTACGAACTTTCCCAAAAGTTCGGTTCGTCACCGAACCGAATTTTGATAAAGTTCGTAACGAATCTGGTTAAAATAACGGAGACGCCAAATATACGCATATTTATTGAGAATGTACGCTAATGCGTACGTATTCCGTTAAGTAGCGTACTTTTAACAACGCTACACTGTATGTTCGTTACTTGAGTAGGAATGTTCGCAGACACAGTGTATTTGTACGCTAATGCATACATATTCAGTTAAGTAACGTACCTTTGACAACGCTACACTGTATGTTCGTTACTTGAGTAGGAATGTTCGCATTAGCGTACGTATTAGTTTAAATTCTCAAATATGCGTATATTTTGCGTCGCCGTTGTTGAAGTCACTTTGATTTTTTCTACTTTTTTCATTGTAATAGCAACTGCAAGTAAACAAAACTATACCCTACCAGACTCCCATTATTGTTGCAGCAATTATTCAGCCGTTATAGCAAGGTTCATTTTAGGTTCGGTTCGTACGAATCCGAACTTCAAGAAAATTCGCCGAACCGAACCGAACTTTTCAAAAGTTCGCTCATCCCTAATTAAAACCAAGCACACCATTGTTTTTCTTGTGAAATTCTCAATGAGTTTGATGTGTCACATGACCATCTTCCCATTGAAAAAAATAAAGTTGGATCCAAAATGGCCGTCTTCAAAATATCCGCCATGGTCACCACCCATATTGAAAGGTTTCCCCCCTCCCATATACTAATGTGCCACAAACAGGAAGCTAATATCACCAACCTTTCCCATTTTATTTAGGTGTATCCATATAAATGACTTTTTGATGACTTCATATTATGTTTTTTGGGAGCCAAAGTGACAAGCAAAAGCTGTTTTGGCATAATGTTTATTATTTTTATAATGCCATTCAGCTTATGGTGTAGATCATGTAATTTTTTTGTAGAGCTAGTCGTTACGGATGTGTTAATACAAAATATGCCTATATTTTTACAAAAATAAGAGTTTTTTTTTAAATATTTTTCTGACTATGGTCCTTTGTGAGGGCTTGTTTGATTTTGTGGGATGAGGTGACATTTTCCTTTGTACCATGGGGTACATAAATCTTTTTGATAGCTTCATATTAGTCTTTTTGGAAGGTGGGGTGACAGAAAAAGCTGTTTTGTCATAATTTTTGTTTATTTTTTACACCGTTCAACTAATGGGATTGATCGTGTGATATTTTTTATTGTTTTTTTATTGTTGTTACTCACATGGTAATACCAATTACCAATTTAACCAATTTTAAATCACTTATTTGAGCAAAAGGGTCTTTTTTTTACATGTGAAACATTTATTTTTTATTTTATATAACACCTTTTTTAATTTTTTTATTTTACACTTTGTGTCCCCCTAAGGAGAGGGAATACAGCCCCATGAGAATCTGTAATGCAGCATACTAAGCTGTACAGCCTCATTGTAGAGCTGATTGTGGTCTCAGGGAGAAACAACAGCTCTTGCACTCCTCTGGCTTTGGTAGTTACATGACCTCCAGGCCAGAACAGGAAGCGAGATATGGCTTCCTTAGCTGAATATACAGCACTCTGTAATTGCTGTGTATATAGCAATCTAGAAGGCAGGGACACAGAGGAAAAGTCTCTGGCATCTCTATGGGGCACCCTGCTGTCACAGTGGGCCCCCTCCTTAGAATGGACATTCTAAAACATCCATTCAGAGATAAATCCGAACCCCCAGAATGTTTATAGTCTATGGGTGGTCAGGAAGTGATTAAAAAAAACTGGTGGGTGGTTTTCGGGATATCATTTTTTGAAGTCACTTTATTTTGTTTCCTGTCCTGGCTCCTTAATCTCCTCTTTATTTGGATTTCCCTAAAATGGCTGTGTCAATGTGTTTAGTCTTGATTAAATGGTCACTTACTTTTTAAACAACTTCTGCTCAAGGGCCACTTTAGGTGATCTAGAACAAATATGTAAATCAGGAAGAGGGTTTGTCTTCACTGGGTGGCTCCTGAGCTCAGTGGAAAGGCCCCCTACTTCTTCCAGGGTTCAGAGCTTGAACACTTCAATATGTTCAGCATCCTAGACTGCTGTTTTCTGCGTATAGACAACAAATAGATTTGTTGAATTTGCGCGCAAAATATACGTAATTATATGGCTTTTAGCGAACATTCGCACACTAATAACGAACGTTCAGGTAAAAAAGGTATGCAACCTCTTTGAACACGTACGCATAAGCGTACAAATTGCGTATGAATATGACGGGCTTTGCTGGAGAGGAATGGTGGATCAGGAGGAACGCTCTGAGTCTGACCCCTGGCTACATATGGATACTGTATCAGCAGATGACAGCAGGTCATCCGGGTGAGACTGAGACGAGCATGCTATCTACTCTTCTCATCCACTTTCTCCTCCACTACAATTTTGCGCTTTGGTGGGTTAGCCTGGTGGAACAACGGCCAAGTATTGCGAATACTAGTAGTAGATGCTCCTGCTACAGGTCCTTTGGCACTTCTGCCCTGTGGTACCTTCTCCTTTTTTATAGCTCGAGGTCTGGCTGGACCTGGACCACTTTTGCTTATCCGTTCCAGACATTTTTCAATTCACTCTGTGGCCCTGCAGCTGGTCTTTGTCCCTGTATCTCCCTGTCTCTCCCTATCTCTCCCTGTCTCTCTCTCCCTGCCTGATTAATTACTAGCCCTGAACTGGCCCTGCACTTGCCCTGCAGTATCCCTGATATGTGTAATATGGATTCCCAGAGCAATTACACCCCAATTTTTGCAAAACAGGTCTCAGAGTCTCAGAACTTCACACACTTTGCTTCTGCTCGTCTCAGCAGTCGCAGCAGAAGTGATGTGTCACTGGCTTACCGAGCCTGAGCCAATCAGAGCAAGCCCTTGCCACTAGGTCAGGTGACCGCTTTCTTCCTGGGCTTTTGCGCATGATAAACGAACTAACATTAAAAGTTCGCTACTGAATTGAATTCGTACGCAACAGCGTATAGAGTAAGTTATACGTAGCAATAGCATATAATTTATAGGACAACTACGTAGCGTATGCGTACAAAGCCGAAGCGAATCACCTAATATTCGGATTCGTTTCACAGCTGAAAAATTCCAAGATTCGATACGAATAAATGAATCGACAAATCGATTTGCTCATCTCTAATAGAGATGTTTTAATTAGCAAAAAAAAAATATGTGTGGGGAGGACTATAACACCAAACTGCCTGTGACTAAGCAGGTCATTTTAAATCAAAAGAGATTAACGCTTAACACCTTCATGCCCAGCGCCGTACATGTACGGCGCTGGGGCAATGCGGGCACATGGCGCCCGCTTGCAAGTGCGGCGGGCGTCATGGCCGGCAAGTCTCTGCTGTTTCTAACAGCAGAGACTTGCCGCTACTTACCGCCATCGGCGGCGTCTTCCTGGGCGTTTAGATGCCGTGAATTCGCATTCGCTTCCGGGTGGTGTACAGACACCCCGTGTGGCCAATCGGGGTGTCTGTACACCATATGAAAACTGTAATCCTCGCTGGTGAGGATTACAGTTTTCAAAGTGCAATTCTTATTCTGGCCACTAGATGGCAGGCCAGGATAAGAAATGAGCAATTCTTGGATTTCTGAGTCTAGAAAATCCCTGATTGCTCATAAAGAAAAAAAAAGCCACAATATATAAGCCCATATTTGAGCTTTCAAATAGTAAAAAAAATTTTAAAAAAATGTTAAAAAATATATAAAAAATAAAAAAGATATAAAAGTTCAAATCACCCCCCTTTCCGTATAATTAAAAAATAAATACCTAAATAACAATAAATATAGACATCATGGGTATCACCGTGACCGAAAACGCCCGTACTTTTAAAATATAAAAAAAAAATTCCAATACGGCGAATTGTGTGGCGGAAAAAAGCGTCCAAATGGTGATTTGCCGTTTTTTGTCGCTTTTTTTTCTAAAAAAAATAAATAAAAAGTGATCAAAAAGTCATACACACCCCAGAATGGTATCAATAAAAACTTCAGATCGTCCTGCAAAAAATGAGCCCCCATACAGCTCTGTACACATAAATACCAAAAAGTTATAGGGGTCAAGATGTGACAAGGAAAAAAAAAAAAAGGGCAACTTTCTAATTATTTTATCACTATGAAAACGCAGGAAAAACTTTACATATTAGGTATTGACGGATTTGTACTGACCAGTAGAATGAAAGTAACGGATCAGTTTTAATGCACATCGAACGCTGTAAATAAGAAACCCGTAGAACTGTAGCGGAATAGCGTTTTCTTTGCAATTTCACCCGGTTTGGAATTTTTTTCCCGCTTCCCACTACACCATATGCAATATTAAATGGTGGCGTTGGAAAGTACAACTTGTCCCGCAAAAAACAAGCCCTCATACAGCTATGTGAACAGAAAAATAAAAGCGTTATGGCTGTTTGAAGGCAGGGAGCGCAAAACGAAAATGCATGACCGAAAAAACCTCCGGGAGTGAAAGGGTTAAGGTAGCCATGTTTTCATTCAATTTGGATGCATGATACACAGGTCTTTTGCATCTTCCATTGAGACACTCAGTTCCTTGTTCATTATCAGCACTGTCAGCAAAATACAGGGCATAGAATGGCAGAGGCGCCCAAAAAAAGATTAATGAGCCAATTGAAAAGAGCAGTTACATCAATTAGAACTGACTGTTACAGGATATGTCACTAAATAAGCCAAATTAGCTCACAACCCATTTGTATCACTTGTGTTTAGGCAATATGTCAGAATTCAATAGATGTACAAACAAACGTTGACAATGGCATTTACATTATACTTGACATTTTTCTAAATGCTATTAAAGTCATCTTTTCCGCTTTGTCAGTTTTATCTTTGCTTGCCTAGTTACTTGCATGTCTCGGATCATTTACTTAAAGCTTTATACCACACAACTGTGACTGTGAAGGTATAATACCCTGGAATGACTTTATTCCCTAATGGAAAAAAATCTAGATATGACATTGATTATTTTAAGAAAACAATAGATAATTAACTTTAAATAGTTTCCAAAAAATAAAATATAGAATGTACATATGTAGCATGTGTCTATAAGGGGAATTGATAAAGTATGTAGTCAACATTTTATATAACTTGTAAAAATATATTGATGTTATAATTGTAATGGAGTTTTTGTCTTGGCCTCCAGACTTTATTCACATAACCACAAACATTTCTTTATCAAAGCTTCATAATGTTTTGTTCTACATTAAAGTTTACAATAAGAACTTTCTCTGGGTCAAAAATTGTTACTACTCAATACTAACAAATGGATGACATGAAATAAGATTAGCAGATTTCTTAAAATTCAGTTCTTGTCAAAATTGGTTGAATCATCTGTCTGATACGATTTATGATCAAATAAATTCAACTTAAATCTAAAGTGCTCTGATTGCCTAGAAGTCTCTCTCTCTCTCTCTCTTTTTCACTCTCTAATTCTTCATTATTGAAACATTGAGAATTCATGTTCATTAGAATCAGAACTTATTGAAAAGTTTGAGTCAAATTTTCCGGATTGTAGAATCAATTTGCTCATTTCTAATAAGAATATATGGGATAACAAAAAAAAAGTGTCCTCATATAGGGATATGTTATGAAAGTCTTAGTCTTATTTTTCACATATGATTTTTTTTAAATAAAACATGAGGTAATGGAGTGTAGATTTATTAATCTTTCTCTCTTAAAAGCAATAAATTCAAATAAGATCTAATTCAATACAAGCAGTATTTCATATTTCACATCAGCAGCTGTCAACGTTTATACTTTGCATGTTCATATTAGCATATGACAGCAATATTTAAGAATTATTCTACTAGTTCTAAATCTATGTCACCAAGAAAAATCTTCAAATAATGTAATTTATGTTGTCTCTACTTAGCAACAAAAAGTTCTGAGCAAAATATATAAAAAAAAACTTTTGAAAGACAATATTATAATATATCTTGACATTTAGAACAGATTATTTAAGATCTGGAGACACCCTAGATCAGGGGTGCACAACCTGCGTCCCGGGGGGGCCACATGTGGCCCTCGAATATCATTCTGTGCAGCCCCCATCCATCTGGTGACAGACATGTATGTCTATGTCTTGTGGCAGCTCACATGCATTTTTCAACTATTCTCCCATTAGATGGAAGTCCTGGAAGTGCAACTAGACAGTACTAGACTAGACTATATGTACAATATGCAATAAATACAGTAGTTCAGATGGTAAGACCCCTTTAACTTTTATTTTTGGCCCTTTGGATTCCTTCAGCCTGACAATGTGGCCCACAATCAGACAAGGTTGGGCATCCCTGCCCTAGATGGTCTTCTGCCTTATAACATCTTGGAAACCATTGGCTAGATGTTTCATATCTTTAGAGGGATCTTTAAAGTTGATAAATAGAGATTAGCGAGCATACCAGCATACTCGTCCGAGCTTGATACTTGTTCGAGTATTAGGGAACTCGTAAGTGCTCGCTACTCGGACGAGTATCTTGCCATGCTCGAGGAAATGGCATCTCACGCTTTTTGAATTTTTGGCGGCTATAAACTCAGCCAATCACAAGCCAGGAGACTCTGCGGTACACCCAGCATCACGTGGGGCCCTTACATGTCGATAGCAGGGGTTGGCTGGCCTGATCAGGTGACCCTAGAATATACTAGTGACTGCCCGCAGTGCTTGGCTCAGTCAGTCAGTGTGATACAGGGAGAGTGTTAGGGTGTTTTACTAGATTTTTGTTAGGCAGGAGTGATTCTAAAAGAACCCAACAGCCCTTGTTAGGGCTACAAGACCCTTTTTTTTATCTGCTTGTGGCTGGGCTTTCTGGCACTAGTAGTGCAGCTACCGCCATATTTGCAGCATTTTGCAGGGAGACTGAAAAAAAATTTATTTTTTGGCTATCAGTGATACAAATCCATTTCATACAGCTGTGTGGAACCATTCTGTCTTTTTGCTCTCACTGATATAGCTACATTAGAAAAATCTCTGTGCGACATTTGTCTGGGTTGCAGTGAAAATAGCCACAGTCAGCAGGGGCTGAGTTTGCTCTCTGATATATTCTGCATGTCACGTAAAAAAAAAACAACAAAAAAAACTTTTTTTTTTTTAAATTCAGTGATACAAATCCATTTCATATAGCTGTGTGGAACCATTCTGTGTGTCACTGTTAGGATGACGCGCCGCGTGACAGCACAGCCCCGCCGTCTAGCGCGATCACATTGACCGTTGCGGTTTTACTGCTATAGTCTGTATTGTCTCTATGCTGAGATCTTGGGGTGTGGCTGGCTCCTAGACTCAGTTGAGTGACAGATGCAGTGTCCTATCCGTGGGAGTACTGGGCTGCGGGTCTTGTCCAATCAGGCTACAACCCTCCCTATATAAGGTTGTGAGTTTGACACGCCCGCTGCCTAGCACCAAAGCAATTGTATGGAGAGAGCTGGGAGCTGGCCTGTGTGTCTACTAGCATCAAGTGGATGCTATTCCTCTTCCCTACTATCTGTCCCGGTAATGCCTCTTGTCGACTCTGAGACATTGGCACATGGGGAGCTGGCCCCTCTATTCTTCCGCCTGTCTCTTGTCCTTAAGTGAGCCTTTTTATTTAGGCAGCAGGAGTCTGTGTGGCTGTTGTGGTTGTGGCTCGTACTCGGGGCCTCTGGCCAGGGTCACAACTCTACTTATAATTTAGCACCCAGTGTGTACGTCCCTGTTCACATTGATCAGGTTTTGTGTTGACTATTCTCTGTGGTGTTAACAGAGAGAGTCCGTTGCTAGTGGCAACGAGCGGATCCAACACAGCTGCACCTGAGCGGTATTATCAGGTGTCCAGCGGGTCCTCGCTGCACTATATTATATTATTTTTTAATATAGTGTGGTAACCGTAACAGTCACAGTTCAGCTGGCCAGTCACCACAAACCACAATCCGTATTTCCTGTCCAGGTGACCCATACTGTACGTCATGTAATCAAATACGGTCTTTTGCTCTCACTGATACAGCTACATTAGAAAAATCTCTGTGCAACATTTGTCTGGGTTGCACTTAAGCAGACCAAGTCTGCCTAATCTAATAGTTTCAGTGTAATTGCTCCATACTGCACGGTAAGTAATAAAATACGTAATTTTGCTCTAACTTATCCACCTATATATTAACTTGTTCAGATTGAACATGTTTGTGGGTTTCAGTACAGCAGGCCCATTTTTTTTTGGTATATAATACACTTATATACAGAAAATGTTGAACCCCAGGGCTAAGGGTCGAGGACGAGGGCGTGGGCGTGGGCATTCAATTACTGCAGGGGGCAGAGGCCGTGGTCCTGGTGAGATAGTACCTGCTGATGAGGGAGCAGGGGAATGCCGCAGAGCTACACTCCCTAGCTTCATGTCTGAACTTATAGGGACACGTGGTAGAGCACTGTTGAAACCACAACAGTGCAAACAGGTGATGTCGTGGATTGTGGACAATGCTTCAAGTAATTTGTCCACCAGTCAGTCTTCTACGCAGTCCACCCACGTTACCCAAGGGAGCACTCCTCTGGCTCCTCCACCTAAACCTCCTTCCCCCCAGTCTGCCCCCTCCCAGGAAAATTTGGAATGCGATCCGGCATACTCTGAGGAACTGTTTTCTGGACCCTTCCCAGAGTCACAAACCACTTTTCAGGCTGCTGCTGACCTCGTTCCCGATGCCCAAGTTTTCCAACTGTCGCAGTCTGTGGGTGATGATGATGATGATGACATTGTTGACTTAGTGGAAGAAGTGTGTAAAGAGGTGTCGGATGATGAGGAGACATGGTTATCAGACATTGGTGAAGTTGTTGTCAGGGCAGGAAGTCAGAGGGGGGAGCAGACTGAGGAATCGGAGGATGACGAGGTGACTGACCCAAGCTGGGTTGATAAGCTGAGTGAAGACAGTGCTTTTGAGGCAGAGGCGAGTGCTGCACCAGAATAGGTTGGAAGAGGCTGTGGTGTGGCCAGAGGGAGAAGCAGGGCCAGAGCTGGTGCATCAGCAGCAACTGTTTCACGTAGTGAAGCTCCTGTGGCGAGGCCTAGATGTTCGCAAGTCTGGAGGTTCTTTAAAGAAATTGAGGATGACCGACGGACTGTGGTGTGCAACCTGTGCCACACCAGGATCAGCAGGGGTGCCACCACTACTAGCCTAACCACCACCAGCATGCGTAGGCATATGAGTGCTAAACACCCCACTCAATGGAACCAAGGCCGTTCACCTCCTGTGGGTCCCACCACTGCTCCTTCCCCTGTGTCACTCACTGCCTCTGCTAGTCAACCCCCTGCCCAGGACCCCGGCATGAGCGCCTCCAGCCTGGAAACCACACCTTTGCCTCCACGATCCTCCACAGCGTCCACCAATGTGTTCCTGCGCAGCGTTCAGCTGTCTTTACAGCAGACGCTGGAGCGCAAGAGGAAATACAGCACACATGCCCAAGCCCTCAACGTCCACATCTCCAAATTGCTGAGCCTGGAGATGCTGCCCTATAGGCTGGTAGAGACCGAGGCCTTTCGCAACCTCATGGCGGTGGCTGCCCCTCGGTATTCGGTCCCCAGCCGCCACTATTTTTCCAGATGTGCCGTCCCAGCCCTACACCAGCACGTGTCACAGAACATCATCCGTGCCCTGACCAACGCTGTTTCTGAGAAGGTCAACCTAACCATGGACACGTGGACAAGTGCTGCTGGGCAGGGAAACTATATATCACTGACGGCACATTGGGTTAACTTGGTGGAGGCTGGGGAAAGAGGGGGTGTTTAACTGTATTACTAAATGAATCTGAACCCAAATTCATTATGGATTCATTATGGATTATGGATTGAGGCATAATCAACAAATCCTAGTTGAGATTCATTCTATAATACAATTTGGCATGTGCTGCTACTTACAGTAACATACTTACATAGTCTTGCGTAATCTTCATTTGGCCGCAGCAGAACAGAAACTCATAATGTTTACTGAAAGAACCCAAAATATTCAGATTCATCCAAAGCAGGAAGAATCTGAATCTACCAATACTATCAAATAACATAAAATAACGCTTTATGATATTTAATAGGAAGTATGTTACAAAAATACTTTTATTGTAACTGTTTTTGCTTATTTTTTTAGTAACATTAACTTTCCATGAAAATATAGGGGGTCCTTTACTAACCAGAAATACATCTATAGTAGGCATATTTCTGGCACACATTGTGACACAAAAGTTATTTGCGCCACCATCTGCGACTTTTCCCCACTCATGTCAGGTCTATGAAAGTGGGCATCATGTGAGCGAGGAAGGGGATGGGCCCATCTCATTCATCATATTTTAGGTGTAGAACATGGTCTAAATCTACGCCACCGAGGAAGCTGATGTAGATTAGAAACAGCAATGGATCCACCAAAGTTATGTAGAGGCCAGCACCTCCATATAACTTGGATGGGCCACCGCCAGTGCAGGGCCTTATTAAGACTGACGTCTAAAAGACAGGTCTTAATAAATGACCCCTATAATTTTTATTTTCAATGTTTTATTTTAGTGTAAAAGAAAAGGTGCAAAGTGAAAATTCAATTTTCCTTCACTATATATATATATATATATATATATATATATATATATATTTTTTTTTTTTTTTTTTTTTATTCACTGTTAGGAATTGAACCCCACCCAAACCTTCCTAGGTAGCAAGCATCACGTTTACCACTATACTATAGAACCACATTACAGTAAAGGTAGGAGTTTTCTGTGCCTAAAAGCTACTAAGCAGTCTTACTATTTGTTTAATTTGTTTAATATACCTTTAAAGAATACAGTAATGCTGTTTAGTAGCTTTTTAGTACAGGTCTATAGTGTGGTGATAGCATTCAGTAGGTCTGAGGTTCAAATCCTACCAGTAAAATAATTTATTTAGTGCTGAAATGACTACTAATGAGGCTGATAATGTTTGGCCGCCCACCTCCTACAGGCCAGTGACTGCCGTACTGCCCTCACCTTAGGAGTTTCCTGCTCCAAAAGGAGAATACCATTTTAACACAGAATTTGATAGAACATACCACAGTGTACATCAGGAGGAACATTATGGAGGCAAATAAACATACTGTAGAATAAGGGCTCATTACTGAATTAATTCCATTTCCATATAATTCAGTTCATAAGAACACCTGTAAAGAAAAAGATATTTAAATTACCTTTACAGTGCGCTACTCATTTCTCACGCATTTCATTCATAAAGCTTAGAACAAACTAATATATAATTTACAACACATTAATGTAAATTTACCTTGATTTGACTCAGATGATAGATTGCTAAGTGTTACATTTTAAAATCATAGAACATATAAACACCCTACTATAAATATGTGACCCAAAGCACTGTGAACAAAGAGAGTAGTAAGTATTTTTCCTTTTAACATAAAGCTGGGATTGATTATTAAGCTAGCAAGATCACTTCAAACGGTGTGATGACATCTGATTTTCCTATGATGGAGTCTTCTTTTGCAAGTCTTCTTTTGCAGCAATAACATTTAGCAACATGTAAAAGTGCTGTAATTAAGGTAATAACAAACAGAACAAATGATGAGCTTCATATATCAAAATAGCCTTTCAGCTAAAAGAGTATTAAGTGTAAGCAAATTGCATACATGACTTATAATAGGTCGCCTGCGGAGATGTTAGCTCCAGGACTGGCAATTTACTTCCCTTAAGGGACAGTTCACTGCACACATAAAAAACATTAGTCACTTATTTACATGAATGTGTTTCCTCTTGCCACTGGATTACATCTCTTCATCAGAAGAAGGAATTCACATACCTATGAATCTTTGTGGCATAACATGACCTTTTGAATGTGTGTTTGAGGACTGGGAAAAAAACCACAGGGAATACATCAAAACTAAGTAATGAGGAAAACCCAGATAATCTGAATAGAATGCTCCGCATAATTAAGTACATTTGAGAGCTTCTCATGCACAATATATTATACTGCAGGGATAGACAAATACAGATGGAGTATGAAATCAAGGACGCTTTTAAGTGATTAATTAAAAAGATACACAAAATGTAAATTTTCAGTATTAATCACATCATCTTTATCATTATCCCATGGTAAATAAAACTATTTTGTCATGTTGTATTTCAGTGATAAAGTCTTTTCATATTTGGTCGGACTATTGTTTTATACTGCATGTTTATTACAAATAATGTAATAATGTACATTTTAGTATTTTATTCAATATTTACAGAATTTTTGAATATGTTATTGCTTTTGGCTATCATTCATTATTTGCCAGTATTGGAATAATTGTTTATTATAATTTATTATTTATTATTTTATTTATTATTTATTTTTTTAAGCAAGGGTAGACTGATCATATTAGCACTAGGAAAGTGCTCAAGGTCCCAGAGCCCTTTCAATATGTAAGTGTGAAACCTGAAAAATAAAATAAACACTGGCCACAGTGGTTAAGGGATCCATGAACTGTAGTGTCTAAGGGCCTAAAAAAAATCTGTCTTCTCCAGCTGTAGAGTGTGCAGTGTCCTGGAAGCTCACTTCAAAGGGGTTTCTGTGCTCTACTATATGCACTGTGAATCCTCAAAGGTTGTGTATTGTGAAGTATAGTATGGCGTATATTATGGTGAATCCAACCCCTGTCTCCAACCCCCATATCAGACCACAATACCCCCATCAGACCTCAGATCAGCCCACTGTGCCCCATCAGACCTCAGATCAGCCCATTGTGCCCCCACCATCCTCAGATCAGCCCATTGTGCCCCCATAAGACCTCACATCAGCCTACTGTGCCACCATATCAGCCCACTGTGCCCCCATCAGATCTCAGATCAGCCTACTGTGCCCCATCAGAATAAAATAAAAACCTCTCTTACCTCTCCTGTGCCGCGGCTCCACTCCGGGTTCGGCGCTCCTCTGTCTTCTCTGCCCGTGCTGCACTGTCACCTGACTGTAGTGCATGCACTACGTCCTGATGCTGTACGCGGTCAGGACAGTGCAGCGCTGCCAGGAAAAGACAGAGAAGCACCAGACCTGAAGCAGAGCTGCAGCGCAGGAGGGTAAGTATGTTTCCCCGCTCCCGGCACCTATTACATACTAGTGAGCGCTTCCATAATGGAAGCGCTCACAAGTATTCGCTTTATAAGACGCTTGGCCATTTCCCCCCTACTTTTGGGGGGGGGGGAGTGCGTCTTTTAAAGCAAAAAATATAGAATCAGAATAGCACTGGACTATGTCCCGCACTCATATGATTTTTTGAGTCCGGGACAATAGCCCCGCGGGCGGCCCGATGTGCACCGCATCATTGTAATCAATGATGCTGTGCGCTTCCTCGCGCATGATCGATGCCGCTCCGGGACATATGGCCCACTCATGGACTATATGTCTCAGAGGGCATACGGTCGTATGAAAGGGCCCTAAATTGCAAGAAGAAATATCCCAGTGGAACAGAGACCAAAAGACCCTTTGTCTAGAAAATGGGGGCATAGTTAAAGTATTAGCCAGCTTTTTTTTTTTTTTCATGTGAATCAAACCCACAATAAATGTCAAGAAATCTCTAGTATGAATATGTAGCGTAGCTCAGGCAGTATTAAAAAGTGTCTTTTGTGTAATGTAGAAGATTGAGTTTAGAAAATACAGTAATTTTAAGGCCCCTATTTGTCAACCAAACCTGCCATTTTTCTCGGGACAATCAAATCTGATTTTTTTGTTCTTCCGGTAAATAACCTTCCACAAGAAGATTCTGGAAGTGATTTTCTCCTTTCTCCCCATTGACAGCACATGCATACATGTTTGCGTATGGGGGAGTTGGGAGAAATAGTTGTGAAAGTGAAGAGAAAAAGATGTCAGTTGCCAGATATTGAAGATGTATGGGCACATTAACTTTAGTCCTGCAGATAACTGTAAAGTACATATCAAATGAAGATATCATCATGTCCTGTAAGAAGTCGCAGTGCCCCTAAAATACCAGTTTAGGTTTTCCTGGGTTTTCCCAGTTCATAAAAAGCACATCTTATCCTGTGTTATTTAGATAACTCATATATTTGAATGAACACTGTGATAGAGTCTTTTCATATGGTGCATTAACCAGTGCATTTACCAGTTGCACCAGGAAAAGGGTCTTTCAACACTGCATTGGCTTCTGTTAAATATACAGTATATGCCAGGGAAAAGCTCCTCATGTATCATTAAAAGGCAGATGCAACAGATGCAGTGGCATTAATCACCCATAGACTGTTTTTGTATATGATTAACGGATGCATTTTGTGCTATGCCAACAACAAAGAAGTATATACCAGTTGAACAGAAACCAAAATGCCCTCTGTCTGGTAAATGGGGGCATATTTAAAGCATGAGCCAGCTTTTTTTTCCAAGTAGAATAATTCAGTCAATAATACAGTGTAAAAAGACCCTTATTCTAAATTAACCTTGTGATGGCACAGTGGGGAAATTAAACACCTATTGACAGGTTTCACCACAGATTACAGCTGGAGGCCCCAGCGGGGGAATACTTTGTGATTAGCATATTGTCAAGAAATCAGACCCCATGGGCTGTCTATTTATTTGGCATGCTGATAGGGCACACTAGATCTTGTCCAAACAACCTGAAACAGAGTCTAATGCTTTAAGCTATTAGCGTACAGGAGTATACTAATACATTATTAGTTGAAAATAATGATGCTAAAACATGATCCATTAATGGGATAAAATAAGTCTATAAAAAATAGAAAAAGTCCTCAGGAAATAAAAAAGTCCCATTATTTAGTATTCACACATACAGTGCATAGAAAATCTACCCTAGGTGTCTATATGATCAATACTTATCAGGTTATTCAGTGTGAAATGTTAACAATATTCATATAAACTTATGATATGTACAGGTATGATATTTAAAGAGCTCAGCATTGATCTTTCTTAGTATCATATGAATATTTTGAGTTAGGGCATCAGAAGTCAACTAACAGGTTCTCTTTAACCCCTTGAGGACAGAGCCCATTTTGGCCTTAATGTCTGGGCCAAATTTCTGAATTCTGACATGTGTCACTTTATGTGGTAATAACTTTGGAACGCTTTTACTTATCCAGGCCATTCTGAGATTGTTTTCTCGTGACACATTGTACTTCATGACAGTCATAAATTTGAGTCAATATATTTCACCCTTATTTATGAAAAAATCCCAAATTTACCAAAAATTCTGAAAAATTAGCAAATTTCCAAATTTCAATTTCTCTACTTTCAAAATACACCGTAATACCTCCAAAAATACTTATTATTTTACATTCCCCATATGTCTACTTTATGTTGGCATCATTTTGTAAACGTCATTTTACTTTTTTAGGACGTTAGGAGGCTTAGAAGTTTAGAAGCCATTTTTCAAATTTTCACCAAATTTTCCAAAACCATTTTTTTTTAACACCAATGCAGATATAAAGTGATTTTGAGGGTCTTACATAATGAAACCCACCATAAATGACCCCATTTTAGAACTACAACCCCTCAAATTATAAAAAACTGCTGTTACAAACTTTGTTAACCCTTGAGGTGTTCCACAAGAATTAATGGAAAATGGAGGTGAAATTTCAAAATTTCACTTTTTTCGTAGATTATTCATGTTAATATTTTTTTTCTTGCAACACAGCAAGGGTTAACAGCAAACTAAACCTCAATTTACATTGCTCTGATTCTGCAGTTTACAGAAATACCCCATATGTGGTGGTAAACGTCTCTATGGGTTTGTGGCAGTGGTCAGAAGGAAAGGAGCGCCATACGGATTTTGGAGGCAAATTTGCTAAGAATAGTTTTTAGGCACCATTTTGTAATTGAGAGACCCTGACGTACCCCTACAGTGGAAACCCTCAAAAAGTGACCCCATTTTTGAAACTACACCCTTCAAAGAATATATTAAGGGGGTACTGACCACTTTGACCCCCTAAGCATTTTACGGAATTTGGAAACACTTGGCTGTGAAAATGAACATTTTTTTTCTTCCAATAAAATGTTGCTTTAGCCCCAATTTTTTTTATTTGCATAAGGGGTAACAGGAGAAAAGCCCCCCCCATAATTTGTTACCCATTTTCTCCTGAATACGGCAACACCCCATATGTGGTGGTAAACTGCTGTGGGGGCACATGGCAGGACTCAAAACAGAAGGAGCGCCATATGGATTTTACAACACAGATTTTGATGGAGTAGTTTGCGGGAGCCATTGATTTTTATTTTTTTGAGCTATTGTCTTATGTGGGGGCTCATTTTTTGCAGGATGAGGTGGGGTTTTCATTGGTACCATTTTGGGGTAAATACGCCTTTTTGATCGCCTGCTATTACACTTTTTGTGAGGGAAGAGGGAAAAAAGGGCTATTTTGGCATCGTTTTTTTTTTTAATTTTTACAGCATTCGCCTGGGGGGCCATCTCATGTAATATTTTTATAGAGCAGGTTGTTACGGACGCAGCGATACCCAATATGTCCAACTTTTTTATTGTTGGAAAGTTTTACACATTAGATGCATTTTTGAACAGAATACAATATTTTTTTTGTGTTGCCATTTTCAGAGAGCCATATTTTTTTCAGTTTTCAGGCAATTGTCTCAGGTAGGGTACAGTTTTTGCGGGACAAGATGACGGTTGAATTGATACCATTTTGGGGTAATTACGCCTTTTTGATCGCCTGCTATTACACTTTTTGTGAGGGAAGAGGGGAAAAAATGGCTATTTTGGCATAGTTTTTAAAAAAAAATAATTTACAGCATTCGCCTGGGGGGCCATCTCATGTAATATTTTTATAGAGCAGGTTGTTACGGACGCAGCGATACCCAATATGTCCAACTTTTTTATTGTTGGAAAGTTTTACACATTAGATGCATTTTTGAACAGAATAAAATATTTTTTTTGTGTTGCCATTTTCAGAGAGCCATATTTTTTTCAGTTTCAGGCGATTGTCTCAGGTAGGGTACAGTTTTTGCGGGACAAGATGACGGTTGAATTGATACCATTTTGGGGTAATTACGCCTTTTTGATCGCCTGCTATTACACTTTTTGTGAGGGAAGAGGGGAAAAAATGGCTATTTTGGCATAGTTTTTAAAAAAAAAATAATTTACAGCATTCGCCTGGGGGGCCATCTCATGTAATATTTTTATAGAGCAGGTTGTTACGGACGCAGCGATACCCAATATGTCCAACTTTTTTATTGTTGGAAAGTTTTACACATTAGATGCATTTTTGAACAGAATAAATATTTTTTTTGTGTTGCCATTTTCAGAGAGCCATATTTTTTTCAGTTTTCAGGCGATTGTCTCAGGTAGGGTACAGTTTTTGCGGGACAAGATGACGGTTGAATTGATACCATTTTGGGGTAATTACGCCTTTTTGATCGCCTGCTATTACACTTTTTGTGAGGGAAGAGGGGAAAAAATGGCTATTTTGGCATAGTTTTAAAAAAAAAATAATTTACAGCATTCGCCTGGGGGGCCATCTCATGTAATATTTTTATAGAGCAGGTTGTTACGGACGCAGCGATACCCAATATGTCCAACTTTTTTATTGTTGGAAAGTTTTACACATTAGATGCATTTTTGAACAGAATAAAATATTTTTTTTGTGTTGCCATTTTCAGAGAGCCATATTTTTTTCAGTTTTCAGGCGATTGTCTCAGGTAGGGTACAGTTTTTGCGGGACAAGATGACGGTTGAATTGATACCATTTTGGGGTAAATACGCCTTTTTGATCGCCTGCTATTACAGTTTTTGTGAGGGAAGAGGGAAAAAAATGGCTATTTTGCCATAGTTTTTTTAAATTTTTTTTTACAGCATTCGCCTGGGGGGCCACCTCATGTAATATTTTTATAGAGCAGATTGTTACGGATGTGGCGATACCTAACATGTTTATGTATTGTGTGTTTTTTTATTTTTAATCAATTTTTTTAACTTTTTTTTTAACTTTTTTTTTTTTTTTTTCCACTTTCTTGACTCAGATCCACTTGGTTCTTCAAGAACCAGTGGGTCTGGTATTTTACAATACACTGCAGTACACTGTATAGTGTACTGCAGTGTATTTTCTTATAGCCTGTTCAAGCTCCTGCCTTTAGCAGGAGCTTGAACAGGCTTCCATGGCAAGCCAGACGAAAGCGTCTGGTTGCCATGGTAACCATCGGGACGCTGCCACAGCAGAGCAGCGTCCCGATGGAAGGGAGAGGGAGCTTCCTCCCTCTCATCTGCCCACACCATCGGCGCTGCCAGCGCACCGCAGCGCCGATGGGAGAGGGAGGGAGCGCTCCCTCCCTGTTAACCCCTTCCATACAGCGGTCCCTACGGACCGCGGCATGGAAGGGGTTAAACTGCTGACATCGGTGCCAGCACCGATGTCAGCAGTTTCAAGCAGAGTATCAGCTGTATGCTGATACTCTGCTTGAAATAAAGATCAGCCATCCTAAAAAGATCGTTGCGGGCGGCACTTGCGGCAGCCGCCCGCACGTTGCAGGTCTCCCCCCCCCGCCTGCCCATCTGCCCACAGCTAATCAGGGGGGCGGGGGACACCTGACCTCCCCCTAATTACTGACACTCGGCGGGGATTCGCTAGAATAGCGCTATCCTCGCCGAGTACCCCTTGCCTGCTGTGAATGGCTGGTCTGAATAGACCAGCCATTCACAGCGATCGCCTTTATGGGGGGTGCACGGCACCCCCCGAGGCCTTCGCTATGGGTGGCTGGGTGCCCTAAACAGCACCTATTACAGCATTTAACCCCCCCTGCACTGAGCAGGGGGGGTTTCAATGCAAGACGTACCGGTACGCCCTGTAGCACGAACTACCTCGTGCTCAGGACGTACCGGTACGTCCAATGTCGCCAAAGGGTTAATGTGGCACTAGATTATGTGAGGCATTTAGGTGACCTCTAGGTGGGTTACTATTTCTATTATGGAGACCAGTTAATAGATGTGATGACTATTGTAGACTAGGCAAGGCTTCTCTTGGTTTCTGTAAAAATATATGAAAATTAGCTTACATTATGTTTCATCTACTGCCATGAGATAGGCTTAGGGAAAGCTAATTTGAATGTCTTTCCCAGAAACCCAGAGGGGCATTGGCAGCAAAAATACTGCATACACATACTCTGCATACTAGACATTCTAAATTTAAGACAGAGAGACCCACTATTGACCTGTGAATTAGTCAGCAAACTAGAGGTCATTTATGCTATCTAGCTATAAAACATCATATGATTTTTTTTCTGGATTACTTTCTCTCTCTCTCTCACCCTCTTTCTTTCTCTCTAATTCGCCTGAAAAGAATAACAAAAATATCAAGTTAGAATCCAAACTTTTTGGGAAATTCAAGATTAAGTCCTAACTGGTAGAATTGATTTACTCATCCTTAGTCACAATTTCCAGTGGCATTTCATACAAAATTTGTGACATTTTTCAATTTTACTCCACTGTCTAAAAAAAGACCCTGGCCTTTCCAAAAGATTTACAATGATTTATGCCAGAAGCTGGGATAAATTATAGCCCATGAAATGCCAGCACTAATAAATTCCCCCCAATCTGTCTGTGAAGAAGAAGGAACTTTTGAGGTTTATAGGCTGCAGAAATCCTCTCATAGAAATAGATGATTGTCTCATTGTCTGTCACCCATTCAGCAGGTCCTGCCCAGTGTGGACTTAAAGGGGTTTTCCCATTTCAGACAATGGGGGCATATTGCTAGGATATGCCCCCTTTGTCTTATAGGTGCAAGTCCAACCTCTGTGACCCGCACCTACACCAAGAATGAAGCGGGAAGGTGGTGTCCGGAGGACGTCGGGTTTACAGGGGTCTGGACACCACCAAGCTTTCTCCCCGAAGTAGTGAATGGGAGCGCCCAGCACTTGCACGACCATCGCTCCCATTCATTTTTATGGGGTTCCGCTATTTTCAGCAGCCCCATATAAATGAATTTAGGGACCCACAGTTATAAGACAATGGTGGCATATCCTAGTGATATACCTCCTTGTCTGAGATGGGAAAACCCCTTTAATAAATTAGATGAAAGTTAAATGTATAGGCATCCAAATCACTGTCAGTGCTCTCGGAGGGTTCATCAACCCAAAATCCAGCGATGGAAAACGTAAATGAATTCTGTGGTATTCTGAATAGTTTCTTCTATTGTACTGTGTAAGAGAATCTACAGGAAATGACTGTGGGTCTCTACTTTTGACCAGCCCTGTATGTTGCAAGCAGAAATTTACAGAACAATTTTAATCTCCTAATTATAGAGAGGAGAGAGGGAAATTTATACAATAGAAAAATATGTTTTAAATCCATAGCAAAGCATACTTTACGTTTTATCTGTATACAAAAGAGATAGTTGTGTAAAAATCCATATGTGGCATTACCAAGTTACTTATAATTCAACCACTTAGTGTTAATTGCACCATCAATTTTAGCCCTTGTGCATTCCTTTATTTCTCCTCCTTCCCCAAGGCCTTTTACTTGCCTGCTGAGAAACTTCAGTGCATTTTCATTTTTAAATGAGAGCTCTAAACTGTGAAAAGTGCCAGACTGGGCAGTTTTATGCTGTAGCCGTGTCCACTGGGGCTGTATTGGAACTGTTATCCTTCTTGTTACAAGGATCTTTTTTGTCTGCTGCCACTGACATGTTCTGTAGGGAGCTTCAGGAAAACAAACACCTACAGTACAAGTGTTTATACCTAAAGCTATAACGTGTTATAGGTAATGAAGGTTATAAATGATTTATTGTTAAATCAATGATAATAGTAGTACTAACATTATACGCATTCACAGTATTCTAGATCTTGGCAGCAGTCTATGGCCCTGATTTATCATACCTTCACTTCGGAATTTTGGTAGCAAAAACAGGGCTTTTGCAACATTTTGCACTTGCGTGCACAAAATTTAAGCGATTAAGCAATATTTTGGGACTTTTTTGCACTAGCGCAAATGTTTGTGACTTTTTGCATTTTACACCACTCACTCCAGTTTGTAATGTGGGTGGGAAAGTGGGTGTGGTCAGATATGTCAATGAGTTCCACTCTAGATTTTCTTTAAAAAAAGTTGCAATCTCACTACAAGAAGGTAGAGCAAGAAAACTGGAGTAGCTTCTCTAGACAAAAGTGTTAGTTCTAAGGATAAGACAAATTTTTCAAGTAACATGAGACATTTAATAAATGGGGCATAAAGTACTCAAATGCAGAGCCCCCTATGTCTTTTTATCATCTAATCTAGACAAAACTCAAAAGTATAATTTGACTGTGAGCATATTTAAATTATCTCTTGTTTGTAACACTATTGTAAACAAATAAAAATCAGTGAATCTTAAATCTGGCAACTGTAAAAAGAAGCTTTGTAGAAAATCATGCGACGGTCTATTAGAGCTGTTATGGTACTGTATTTCTATGGGCTTCATTTACTATTACAGTGACTACATAAAAGCATGTTTTGGGGAGATCTCTGAAAATATACAGAATTAATATTATTAGGAATGTGCTGACTACTTGAATTTTATGTACAACTTGTGGTTTTGTTGAAAGAATGAACTGATCCTGATGGTGACTTATTGTAATAGTTAAAAAACGTAGCATATTGGGACTAAAAGGCTTTGACCCACCTGGATGATCTGTGTCCACATGTTCTGCCAGGGCATATGGACATATTTTTTACTTCTGGCAATAATCTATGCTAAATTTATTTTTATTTTTTATTTTTTTTGGGGGGAAGTATAATAATTTTTATTTACAGATGTGACCTTGCTTACTTTTAGGCTAGGGCTATACGGCGACACTGGTCACGCAACACTTGTCATGGTTGGTATCACTGGGTAGCGGTGATGCCATGGAAATGAATGGGATCCAGTCAGTTTCCACTCTTATGAGAAGGCTTTCTACAAGATTTTGGAGAGTGATTGTTTGCTCATTCATCCTAAATAACATTTGTCAAACATTGATATTGTCCTGGCTGGAAATTGCCATTCTAGTTCATCACAAAGGTGCTTAGTAGGTTTGAAATCAGGGCTTTGAGAAAACCAGTCAACTTCTTTGACACCAAAGGTATCCAACCATGCATTTCTGGACATTACTTAGTGCACTGGGGGACAGTCATTCTGGGATAGCATACCGTTGTCACAAATTTGGAAGCATTCTGTTGTTCAAAATATCTTGGTATGCTGAAGCATTAAAATTTCCCTTTGCTGGACATAAATGTCTCTAGGCCAACCCTTGATAAACAACCCCAAAGAATCAAACTTTAAATTAGTCACAGTGCAATCAGGCACTCATCCATCAGACTTCCTGTCCAGTGGTGACATGCTTTACACAACTACATGTGACGCTTGTTCTTGGTGATTTAAGGCTTGCATTTAGCTGCTTGGCCATGGAAACTCATGCTATGAAACTCCCGGGACACAATTTTTGTGCTGATGTTAATGCCAGTAGAGTTTTGAAACTCTGCAGTCAATGAGTCAGCAGTGTTGGCACTATACGTCATTATACCAGCAGACTGTGTGGCAAGGTGCTAGATTTTATTCACCTGTGGCAATGAGCTTTAATGATACACCTGAATTTAATGATTAAGAGGTGTGTCCCAATACTTTTGCCCATAAAATATATCTATATACAGTAAACTTGGAAAACACCCCCATATATGAAGATTGCCTCCATAGCCAACTTTCTGTTTGTTACATAACTGAAAAGCCTTAGCTTTAACTTGAGGGTGTTCATGTAAACTAGTTTGTATATTGAAGCTGGATTACAAAACAAATCATTAAATCAGCCTAAATTTTGAACATTAAAAAAAGGTGCTAATGAAGACTTTGATGTGACTAGCGCCTTTTTTTCTGATGGTAAAATTACCTGTAATATTATAAATGTGCAAATAAGCTAAAATAATTTGAATATCTAAACTGCATATAAAATACACATATTATACAAGAAAATAGACTGTACTTTGTAACCTTTATGGAAAAAAAAATTTGCTTTAAAGGGGTTATCCTAAGCTGAACACCCACCCCCCATACACACACATAATGCCTGGACCTACAATACTGACCATACTTACCTGGTCCCCAAAGCAGGTTTCCTTCCCAATTACCTCATAGCGTTTCCTTCCCAATCACCTCATAGCTGTCTTTGCATCTCCCCGGCATGTAGATAACAACATTCATCGGGGTGCAGACAATAGCAGGCTGCAGCAGTGACCTGCTCCTTTTGCTTTTTGGATAACCTATTTAGCGAAGTTTAGAATATCTAAAAGTTAGAACTTTGATACAAACGTGGTTTTCAAGATTGAAAATATGATAAATACAAAACAGGTCATTAAATCAACCAAGACTTTGAATTAAAAAAAAAAAAGTGCTAATGAAGACTTTGATGTGACTAGAGATGAGCGAATCTATTCGCCGCTTCGTAGATTCGTATAGAATCTTACAAATTTTCTACTCCGAAGCAAATCCGGATTTTTTTCAGATTCGCTCCGTTCGAATCTTAAATGTTCTTAAACCTTTGTACGCATACGCCACATACTTATCCGATGAATTGCACGCTAATGCTACGTATAAGTTAATTTATACGCTGCTGCGTACGAATTCAGTTAATTAGCAAACTTTTACTGTAAGTTCGTTATTCGCATGGAAAATAGGCGGCAAAAAGCCCGGGAAGAAAACGGTCATCTGAACTAGTAAGAAGGGCTTGCTCTAATTGGCCCATAGGCTCGGTAATCCAGTGACATCAGTTGTGTTGCGACTGCTGAGACGAGCAGAAGCACTGTGAAGTTGTGAAAGACAGAACTGTTTTCTGGAAATTGTGGTGTTGTTCTGGGCACATATCAGGGCCAGTGCAGTGCCAGTGCAGGGAAAATGCAGGGCCGGTGCAGGGCAAGTGGAGGGCCAGTGCAGGGCTAGTAATATTAATCAGGCAGGGAGAGAGACAGGGAGAGAGGGAGAGAGACAAAGACCTGCAGGGCCACGGTCAAGTGAAAATGTCTGGCACGAAAAAGCAAAAGGGTTCCACTTCCAGCCAGCTCCAAAAAAAAGAAGGAGAAGGTGGCACAGGCCAGCAGTGCCAAAGGACATGTAGCCACAGCTTCTACTGGTAAAATTCATACTAGTTGGCCACAAGCCTCAGATCACCTGCTGCAATCTCCTTCTGCTGGTTCGGGTGTCGGTGTGTGCAATCGTAATCCTGCCGGTCCATCAGCCGGATCATGTATTTAAGCTCTCCAGAGCTAAATGTTGAAGAATGCCTGGATACCATTTGTAAAATTTTGCTCTGCCTCTGAGGAGTGCACGCCGCGGCTTAGCGTCGTGCGTGCCTGCGTATTACGCAATCGCTAGGCAATAGTACGCTGAGGACCCGTACGCAATTTGTATGCTCAAGCGTACGTGTTCACATAAGTAGCGTACCTTTAACAACTATATGTTCATTATTAGTGTGCGAATGTTCACAGAACATGACAGTATAACGAATGATTTGTACGCAGCTTCGACCAAATAGTTTCGTATTAGGTACAAATTTTTAAAAAATTCGGTGAACATTCGGAGAAGCAAACTTTGGATGATTCGCTCATCTCTAGATGTGACTCATGACTGATTTTACTTAGAAACATAGAAGCTTGACAGCAGAAAAAGACCATATGGGCCATAGAGTCTGCCATTATTTTAGAACTATTCTTAGGATCGATGTGTTTATCCCAGGCATGTTTAACATTCACTTACTGTCGATTTCCCAACCACATTTTTTCCTCCAGGCTATACAGATTATGTTGTTTAAGTCCCTCTTAATATTTTTAATGTTTCAGACCCTCCACTATTTTTGTAGTCTGCTTTTTCACCCGTTCCATTTTATCTATATCTTTTTGAAGGTAGTGTCTTTAGAACTAGACAGCATATTCTAGATATTATCTCCCTCTATACAGCATGATCTCTCCCTTCCCACTGGTTATGCTGTTAGCTATACAACTAAGCATAATTGCCTTCCCCTTACTGTGCACTCATTTTGAAGCTATCAAGACCCCTAAATCCTTGTCTTCTGAAGTCTTGTCTAACACATAACTGCCAACATATATATAAAAGACAAAAAATAGAGCAGCACCACTGAGAAGACGTATAGGTGGTGTGCCAGTGGCTGTGGGTATGATCAATCTCCAGATAAATAATAGGAAAAATTCCACTGCCATAGAATTATTCTTATTATTTATCTGTCTACATATAGAGATAGAGGGTTCTTTCTACCCAAGTGCATTATTTAACATTTGGACACATTAAGTAGCAGTTTTCATTGTTTGGACCATTTATCCAGAGACATTATTTTATTTTTTTTTTTGCCATGTTACTAATGCCTCCTTTAATATCTACCCTGTTACACACTTTTATCAACAAACCTTACCTACCAAACCTTTTCCTATGTCACCTACAAAAATATAAAAAAATAGGACCTTTGAGGTACACCACTTGTACTGAAATACTAAACTGACAACTATATTGAAGCCCAATCATCAATAATGTATCTATCAGCTCTTGATGTGGCACTGAATCAAAGGCTATGCTGAAGTCCAGGTTAGCAATATCCATTTTACCATTGTCTAACATGTTTGTGAAGAAATCAATAAGATTAGCTTCATTTAATTTTCTAATTGTAAAATTACCGGTTATATCAGAAATGTACAAATAAACTACAGCACTCTGAAACATCTATCTTGTGCACATAAGATATACACAATATACAAGACGCTTTGTAAAAAAAAAAAGGCTTTAACCCTTTCGCGCCCGGAAGGTTTTTTCGGTTATGCATTTTCGTTTTGCGCTCCCTGCCTTCAAACAGCCATAACTCTTTTATTTTTCTGTTCACATAGCTGTATGAGGGCTTATTTTTTGCGGGACAAGTTGTACTTTCCAACGCCACCATTTAATATTGCATATGGTGTAGTGGGAAGCGGGAAAAAAATTCCAAACCGGGTGAAATTGCAAAGAAAACGCTATTCCGCTACAGTTCTACGGGTTTCTTATTTACAGCGTTCGATGTGCATTAAAACTGATCCACTACTTTCATTCTACTGGTCAGTACGAATCCGGAAATACCTAATATGTATAGTTTTTCCTGCGTTTTCATAGTGATAAAATAATTAGAAAGTTGCCCTTTTTTTTTTTTTTCCTTGTCAAATCTTGACCCCTATAACTTTTTGGTATTTATGTGTACAGAGCTGTATGGGGGCTCATTTTTTGCGGGACGATCTGAAGTTTTTATTGATACCATTCTGGGGTGTGTACGACTTTTTGATCACTTTTTATTTAATTTTTTTTAGAAAAAAAAGTGACAAAAAACGGCAGATCGCCATTTGGACGCTTTTTTCCGCCACACAATTCGCCGTATTGGAATTTTTTTTTTATATTTTAAAAGTACGGGCGTTTTCGGTTACGGTGATACCCATGATGTCTATATTTATTGTTATTTCGGTATTTATTTTTTAATTATACGGAAAGGGGGGTGATTTGAACTTTTATATCTTTTTTATTTTTTATATATTTTTTAACATTTTTTTTAAATTTTTTTTACTATTTGAAAGGTCAAATATGGGCTATTTTGGGCTATTGTGGCTTTTTTTTTTCTTTATGAGCAATCATGGATTTTATAGACTCAGAAATCCATGAATTGCTCATTTCTTATCCTGGCCTGCCATCTAGTGGCCAGAATAAGAATTGGACTTTGAAAACTGTAATCCTCACCAGCGAGGATTACAGTTTTCATATGGTGTACAGACACCCCGATTGGCCACACGGGGTGTCTGTACACCACGTGTGATCACGGCATCTAGGCTCCCAGGAAGACGCCGCCGATGGCGGTAAGTAGCGGCAAGTCTCTGCTGTTAGAAACAGCAGAGACTTGCCGGCCATGACGCCCGCCGCACCCGCGAGCGGGCGTCATGTGCCCGCATCGCCCCAGCGCCGTACATGTACGGCGCTGGGCGCGAAGGGGTTAACTAACTTTGATAACAACATGGTTTATGAGACAGCTATATATCTGTACATACATGTAAAACATACAGAATATACCAGAAAATAATAAACTGTACGTTATCAAAATGCTGCACTTGTTTCCTGACAAATATTTTAATGTTGAAATATCAACTGGAACAGTATATTTCATTTACTTGGTTACACTGTTCTGATCCTTCCCATAAAGAATGCTTATCTTATTTTTCCTGTAAAGAAAGCAAAATATTTCATCCTTGGGCTACTCTTACTTCCAACTTTTGAACTACTGAAATGCATGTGATATTTCATTAGACAGAATAATTGTGACAGGTGTGTGACCTTGTACCCCTGAGCAGTCTCCCATTCTCTGGTATGAATAACTAAGTGGGTCAGACCCAATAGATTGGAAACCATTCATTCTCGATCTGAATTTCAGGATGAACTAAATTCGCCTAGAAGCCGAATTTCCTCGTGCTTCGCGTCAGCGAATCGATTTTACCTAAAATAGTGTAAAAAACAAAAAAAATCCATACCTACCTCCTCCATTTGCTCGAGACGGGCCGTCAGCCGCCATCTTGCTTGGAGATCTTCCCCGAAATCCCGTGCGTAGTGACAAATGACGTTACCACGCCGGACGGTGTGATGATGTAATCTCGCGTCGCGCGAGATTTCAGGCCAGATCTTTAAGCAAGATGGCGGCGGCCGGCCTGTCGCGAGCAAATGGAGGAGGTAAGTATGATTTTATTTTATTTTTTATGTTAATTTTACCCTTTTTTTGCACTCAGATGCTGCGCTCATGTATGAACATGCCATCTGAGGGGTACAATGACACGGGCGGCGCTATCGCTGCTCCCTGTCATTGCACCCACTACTTATTAAAAAAATGCGCTTCGTGGTGAAATAATTCGTCACGAAGCAAATTTTTTTGTAAAATTAGGCGAATCAGCCGAATCGAACTTTTCAAAAGTTTGCTTATCCCTAGTTACAACAAAAGGAAATGTGGGAAAATAGAAGTGACTGCAAGCTCATTCTCCCAGTCTCATCCAATACTGTGTATTTGATATTGTCATCATCAGTCACTGCTTCTTCCATTCACAATACTCCTCCTCCACTTCATTGTCAGCCATCAATAACAGAATTTGTAGATAGTAAGCAGTTGTATATACCCAACAATCTGCAGTTGTCCAACCTTAACTACCACTTATCCAAGATGCTGGTGATGCAGCGGCTGTTATACCACTTAATGGATTCTGCTGCTTTTATTGAACTGATGTAGTATGCTCAGATTCACTGCAAGATGCCTGCATTATTTCTCAAAAAAATCCATCCCTGCCTTTTATTGTCATGTGATGGACAGTACAGCTCTTTCAGGGTCCACTGGGTCACTGTCTTCGTGGCAGCAGCAAGGTAGCACTGCTGCAAAAAGGCAAGGTCTTATTGACACCAACACATTTGTTTCAGTCTGCTTCCCACACCAGGCAGTCATCTACCTCCTCCACCTCCATGGACATCCTCAAATCCCTAACTGAAGCAAGGCTGAGCCTTTCTCACACTCTCCCTTCCTACCATCATTTGTGTAAAGTAAAGCATAGCCATTCCATGTTAGAGGTGATCAGTCTGGGTGAGAGTAGCCCGCAGTTACTAAAAAGCATCAAGCAGGAAACATTCCACTGGCAGTTTCACGCCAACTTCAACTGGGCAAGGTCCACGACAATAGCAGGAATATTGTGGCCAAGCTGCATTTAGGGGAAACAAAATATGCTCCCTGCATGATACATGCAATAATATTAATGGTGCAACACTTTTTGAAAAAGTATAGGGGCTTGCAGAAGGTGGTGGTCATGTCCAGCAGACTTTCCTCACATTTCAGCCTTTCTTACATGGCAAGGAACTCCCTCCTGGTCTTGCAGTGACAGAACAGTTTGCATATACACTGCTTGATCAACAACGTTCCAAATGGCTGGAATTCCACCTTGCGTAAGCTAGAGCATCTGTGCTGCTGCTGAAGGCAATGGCCATGACCATTACCCCAAAAACAGCCACACACACATCCACTAACTTGTCTGTTCCATGTTGTGCTGCTACTGTTGGCCCTGTTATTGCTGCCAGTTATCCCTACACACCTTTTTCCTTTCCATATGAACACTGTACTGCTGATGCTCCAAAATAAAAGGGAGAATTGTTCCAGGCTTGTTCAAGTTCAGAGCAAGCCACTGTTTATTCTGACAATTAACACTTGTGTGAATAAAAATACAGACAGGAGTTCTGCCCCCATTAATGCATAATTTTCGGGATGCTTGTCCTAGGAGGCCTCTGAGTATCATATACCAATTTTTAGGCTAAGTGGAGCATATTTGATTAAGGTAGAA
This sequence comes from Rhinella marina, assembly GCA_900303285.1. Classification (NCBI taxonomy): domain Eukaryota; kingdom Metazoa; phylum Chordata; class Amphibia; order Anura; family Bufonidae; genus Rhinella; species Rhinella marina. The sequence goes on along the minus strand of ONZH01030441.1, from coordinate 18,407 downwards.
TCTATTCTGTCACAAATCTAATTTATTGAAAAATTTGAGGAATGAGACACTAAACCAGTTTTAAAAAGTTCACTTTAAAATAATATTTTTTTAAAAAAAATATCTTTAAGATATGAAACATAAGAAGAGATGAGCAAAGTTTTGAAAAATTTGATTTGGCAGCTTTGCTTAAGTCCCACAAGAAATTTGATTTGTTACAAATTAATTTGTCATGAATGTCTATATGTCAGGTATACCCTGGTCACTCTGCATTAGGGTACGACCACACAGAGAGGCCATTTAGCCCACAGCTGCCTTTCATTTAATAATAAAGACCGCACTGTATAGTTAATGGCTATGAGGCACCTTTAATGCACTTTTAAATAGGGTTGTAGCCACTTCTCTGACCCCATTGCTCTCCTGCCCTACAGGTGGAGGTCTGCTTTCCTCCATTTCCACATCATCTAATATTGATGAGAATATGTCATCAGAAACATCCAGCTCCTCCTCTCTCTGCATCTTGCTGACTTTTCTTGGACTTGGAGACTTTGAAGGATGATTTGAAAGAAGTAAAGCCAGCAACAGATGAGGATGGTTATCATTAAGAATTGGCCCCCTAAGGGGTGAAGACTGGATGGTATTGTTGGCATGTTGACAGTGGAATTATAAAGGCTTCCATCTTATTGGTATTGAATTACATACCTTAGTTTACGGATGATGTAGGAATAAATAAATAAAAGTGAAGCAGAATAAGTCTCGCTACACTGTTCCTGCACTGTCCCTGCACTGTCCCTCTCCAACATTCTATTAATCGTTTTCAGCAACACTGTCCCTAGAGCATGAGTGATTGCCACGTCTATCTGCTCAGCTCACAGTACAATGGCGGATACCACCATTGGGTTTATAGGGCTGTTTTATCACAGAGGATGGCTATCTGTGGATTGGCTGGCTACAAGGCATTATGGGTGATCTTGCATTATCAGAATTGTCTCCTCTACACTTAGTTTCGCTTTGTAACATGTGCAATCGCCATTTTAGGAAAACGAGATTTGATACCACAAAGCGCAAGGAAATTCAGATTTGGTCTGAATCAAAGTTTGCCTAAACTTCGGATTCAATTGAACTTTGAATGCTTTGCTTTGCTCAACACTAATTACACGATATAAGACATAAAAATAGTGGCCAATAATACAGTTTAGATATGTTCATAATACAAATCAAGATCTTTTTATAAATTAGTTTTCTGCTTTGGATAATCCCATTATATTGGATAGGCCATCTGGATCACAGGATGTTAACCCCTTCACGTCTGCCATCTGTGTATATACGTCCTATCTGCACGTGCAGATAGCACATATATACACGTGCAGACAGCGTTTTAATCCCAGCTCTGATCAGCGCTGGGATTAAAGCTCCTGCTCCTGCAATCTAGCAGGAGCATGTTGGATCCCGGCTCACAGACAGAGCGGGGACCCTGAGAAGACAGGAGTGGTTTATTACCGCTTCTGCCTTCTCCTTTGCCAGGACGAGAGTGCTGCACAAGCGCATGGTGGAGGAGGAAGGAAGCGGCATGACCGCTTCCTGTGTTAGTCCCAGCGGTCCCGTGACCGTCGGGTGTCTCGGGGCCAGAGCAGTTCTGAAGGGTCTAAGGAGACTCTGATCAGCTCTGCCTGTGTCTAATGCCCCCACAGGGGGCTGTTTTCCTCTGTAACTGGGGCTCCTGTGGATGCCCCAGTTACAGTGGAAACAGTGAAAAAAAAAGTGTTAAAAAAAAGTCAATATCCTCCAGAGGTCTTTTAATGACCTCCTGGGGGACATATTATGTGTCAAAAATAAATGAATATATCAAGTAAAAAAAAATAATAATAAAAATACAAATAAAAAGTTTTTAATTTTTTTTAAACACAGTCGCCAACGGAAACAGCATAGTCGCCCCGTTCAATAAAATCTATACATGTTAAAAAAATTGCAAAAATTATTTTGGTATTCAAACAAATAAAAATAATTAGGGTCACTAAACCACCATGTGCCCAAATCACAAAAAGGTGCCTTGACATTCAGGCTTTTTATAGGTCCGGTCATGAAAGTGTTAAACTGTAATTTATGGAAAAACCCAGCAGCAAGTGTTCAGTTCCTCTGTGGACCACCTGCCTGTCTGTGTAATGTTTATAATTGTAACTAGATCCTGAATGAGTGACAACCCCCCATATACTCAGAATTCCATAGAAAATAATTCACATTGGATTTTCTAAACCAGACAACTTCTAAATTGATAATAGTCAGTTTGTCAACCCTTATGGCTATTGTGGAGCCAAATTATACAAGATGTATGATAATATGCTGATATCACTGGACTATGTACGCCCGGCTTAAGACACATTTATGACTATGTACTTTAAATTGATATACTGTATATATTTTTTAGTTTGTTCCGCTTTCATTCCATGGACCAATTTTCAATGTGATGTTCAATATAAGCTCTATATTTCAATCTTATTTTGCAGTTTTCCCCTTTACATGTAATCTGGTTAAACTGCACCTTCTTTAATGCCATGACCCAGGCATAAAATTGAAATAGGTTTTCGAACCATTTATTTATTTTTTAAAAGGCTTCATATGGTGAAAAATAATTTAATCAGAACTTACTGATCTGCTTCCATTTTTAATCAAACAATGCACAATCTACTATCAGTCTTTGCCTGCTGATTCCTTTTGAAAGGACTTCTTAGCTGATCACTGACAGTCTTTTCCTGCATTTCGAGAGAGGACAGGAAGCAGAGATCACCAAGGGACCATTAATCATTGGAACAGGAACAGGTGGAATTAAGTATTGACTTATTTTATTCTTTTACACCATGGGGAGCATTCAGAAGATGAAACAACTAGGTAACTGTAACGAGTGGCCAGTGGCGCGCTCCCTCTGTGCGGCGCCGCTGGCCTCCTCTGCTGTAGGCAGCGTGAGGACATGGGGAGCCTTGCAGCCAGCGCTTCACCTAAATAGCATTTACTTAGGGGGGCAGCCACGTGGTGCTGATCACATCACATGGCTATTGTTTATGTTGGTGTTTTGCACTTGTTATTTGGAGCCATGTGGTGCTGACCACACCACATGGCTAATTGTCATTGTTTTGAGTTCGGGTCAACGCCCTGTTTGCATCACAGGTCATGTGACGCTGGCCACGTCACATGACCTAGGGGCGGGCTATTTAAAGGTGGCAACTGCCAGGGCTAGTTGCCTGTTATTGAAGTCCTTTCTTTGCAGGGCTGTGCGTTATTCAACTTGTGACCTTACCGTGTATCCAGACCTATTGCTTGTGACCTCGACCTCGATTCTGCTTATCCCTTGGCTCCTGACGTACGCTCCCGGTTTGACATTGCTAAGCTGACTATTCATATTGTGTTTGTTCGTGCCTGTGTTTGTCTTCCGTTCCTTCTGTTCCCAATCCCTCACTTATTCAGAGTAGGGATTGTCGTCCATTTGTCCCCCTAGGACCTTTAGCCTAGGGTGAGGCAAGTAGGCAGGGACAGTTGTGGGATAAGTCAGGGCGCACCTTATCCCAGTGTTTCTGTCCATGACAGTAACCTTTTTAAATCTTCTGGCGGGAAACAACAAGCATATTTTTTTCGAGGAAATTGTTGCAAGTAAGAGGCCTTGGAGGAGTATTCCATGACTTAACTATTCATAGCCTATTCTCAGTGTCACGAACCAGTGGGTGTGGACCCACTGTGCCTCGTGCCCTACCTCCTCTAAGGGCATTGTCTAAGTAAAACCCCTTGATCTTCACAATACCCCTGATGGTGGGGATAGACTTTTCGAGAGGAACACCAGGTTGCTACCTCTTGAGAAGGGTTGGAACACAAGTCAGCTGGTCCAGGCGGACCAGGAGATACCTGCGAAGGTACCAGAGATACAGCGGTGGTCAGCAGGCCGGGTCGTTTCCAGGAGCAACTATGCAGGACTGAAGGAGAGACATAGGCGATGTCAGACAGGCTATGGGTCAGGGCTGGCAGCACAGGAACAAGTCAGGCAATCTGGGTCGGCAACAAGAAGGTCAATGCAGGCAGGCAAGGATCAGGCGGGTAGCGGAGTCAGATAACAAAGCAAGGGTCAGAACACAGGAACACAAGCAGGAACAGTACAACCAAATGCAAGACAAGGACCTCGACACTGAGGCATCTAGGGAAAGGGCTGAGCCACTTAAATAGGGCCAGGGTTGGTTAACAAGGTCACATGATCCACTCACGTGATCAAACATGGTCACCTGATCACACCACATGACCTAACATGGTCACTTGATTAAAACTGCTCCGGCCCAGAGGTAGTTATGCAAGGAACAAGGAAGTTGAAGCCAGGGCTGATGGAAACTCTGGAGCGGATCTCAGAGCAACAGCACTTAGGATCCATTCACACGAACGTATATTTGTGGGTCCGCATTATTGCGGACCCACAAATGTACGGGGGCCGCTGTGGAACAAACGCCGGGTGGCCCTATTGAAAATGCCTATACTTGTCCGACCCCATAGAGGTTAATGGGGCCGCATCTATTCCGCAATTTTGCGGATAGATACGGCCCCATTCAATACGGTCGTGTGAATGGGGCCTTACACACCCAGAGCCCAGGACTGCAGCGGTGAATGGGAACACAAGCAGCAGATCACTGCTGAACACGACGCCCAGGACGACAGCGGTAAGCAGAGGAACAGCGGCGCATAGCGGCCGCTGTTACACTCAGATTTTATTTTCATCTGATTGGCTGGGGTGTGATACCGCCACTAATCAGCTGTTCTCAAGGAGCTTGCAGAAGTTGGCTTAGGAATGTAATAGCTCCATCCACTCCACAAAGGATGGAGCTGGTTACGGCAGCCCTGTTCCCACAGAAGTAAATTGCAGAAGTTCTGCAGTAACCAACTCTATTCACCACACAGTGGGCAGAGCTGTGTAGTTCAGGTGCTAACTTCCATCTAGCTATAGTTGCCTTAAATACAGGGGTGTAGTTTATATTTAAAGACCGTTGACATTTTTGTTTCAGTAAGGTCTGTCAATGCTCTTGAACACAGACATTTTACAGATCTCTTCTTCACAACCGCCTTGTTTTACAGATTTATATTATGTTACAGAGGTTTTTTTTAATGAACATTTCACCAAATATCCCCTGATGCTGCTGTATAGGCTTTATACATATGTATTATTTCCAATGTTGTATGCAAATAAATTAAATACTGTACATACATAATATCATTTTTATATACTGTAGTGACAGTAGCATACCTTTAGTTTTGTTGCACTTTTCTCTTGGGGAACATGATGTCCCTGTGTTTGACTTGCGATCATAACTGGTGAAAATCCCTTCCAAGATGCTTCCCTTTCCTAACTCTAAATTGACACTGACACACGAAAAACCAGTGGTGCGAAGATCTGACAAGTCATTTCTCTGTGAATGATTGCTATAGGAAGACATACATTATAAAATCATTTAAGAAGGTCCAGTGATGGATTTGATGGCACTCTAAGGGGAAGTGTTTTCATGAGCATTCAAGGTTTATAATATTGGTTTGGGCAAAACGTTTTCTCCTAGTATCACAGAAACATTTTCCAGCAAGAGACTATATACTAACGCAATTCAAATTCATTTAGCATTGCAACATTGTCACATTTTTGACAGGTGATAGTTGGCATTGTATTAGTTGCTGTTAGGTTGCGATGGATAGCTGGACATATAGAAAATATTGTAGTTTTACCTGGATTGTTCTGCTAACATATACATTGATAATATACAATTTTATTTAACTCTATTACCAAAGTAAGTTCAGGACAACATATTTTTGTGATACATTAAGCACAGTGCTTTGGCTTATTTTATCACCTCTTTTAAAATCTCCTTTTTTAGCTTTTGTTCACACTTCTGCTTTGCACCATTGAGATCAATTAAACTGCAGTTCCTCTATTTTCTCAAGTTCTGCAGCACTTATATTAAATGTTGCGATGACAGCTTATGATATCCTTTCATCTTTCTTATTTTAGAAGTTTGTGTTCTTATTTTGCCACTTAGATCATGTTTTAATTGGATCTACGTTAAAGCTCAAACAGCAAGAGTAAAAAAAATTCACAAATTTTATATTGTTTTACAAAATTGGTTATATGCACGTTATGAATCATAGGCAAAAAAACAAAGTTGCAGAAAAAATTTGTTGAATGAGCACTCCTATCTTTTCACATATGTGGGTCACCACAATTTTATTTGCATAATTGAAAACAATAGTCAAACAATAAAAAGAATAGTCAAACAATAAAATGCTAAAAACTCCTAAAAATTAATACCTCCAAGTATATCTATTAGAAAACATTGTATGGGGTGCCGGCTCCCATCAGTATCTGCTATTTAAAATATCGCAGTATATATTTTCAGTGTTATACCATGTTTTCAAATCTATCGCAATCCAAGATTTTCTTAAACATACGGTGATACCGCAGCGTCTTTTAATGTAATTCCAGAGTACAAGAAAGGATGTTGCCAATTAAGGAACGCTGTATTATACCACACTGTATCTTGTCTCCATTAAAGTATTTTTTACTCACTGTCCATGGATTTTCTTTATGGGACACCTGCTGATATCGGCCGTTCGCTTTCTCCGTACCGCTCAGCGTTGTCTCTCCTGGAGGACTCCAAACTCTGAGCATCCCACGTGTTATAGTCCCGCGAGACTTCCTCCGTTATCTAACGGTCCGTTTTGTGATATAATCGATCTATCACATATATCCTGATTTTCTTCCAGTGTACTTCTTTTGCAAATTCGGGGTTTTTGGTGGATAATGTATACAATTAGACTTGTATTTTTGTCATTCTTGCCATACGCGTTTCAAGGTTATTCCAACCTCTTCCTCAGTGGCCATCTTTTTTTCTAGGCACATTATCCACTATATATACCCCTCCTAGTTACCACCAAAAAACCCCACTGGATTGCTTTTGCTTATGGAGTCTTTATTTTACCACTTCTTTATTCCACTTTTCTGTATATATACATATATATGTTCTCTCATGTCTTTGACTTTTATATATATATAAAATGCAATAAACTCTGATTCTCTCCTAATAATTATTTTTCATTACACATGTTGCGCTTTTTGTGCGTTTTTCTTGCGTTTTTTTCTTTCCTTTGCGTTTTTTGTATAATTATACACTTTATAATGCGTATTACTGCGTTGATATTTCAATTATTCTATATAGCCTCTAAAACATTAAAATCTACACCAAATCACTAAAAACTCTAATTGGTTTACACAATATATTATAGTATGTTGATATATATATTCAAAGATGTCACTCAAAAAATATATATTCAATAACAGTGCTGAGGAAATATATATTCAATAACAGTGCTGAGGAAATATATATTCAAAGAGGTGCTGCTACTAGAGCTAAAAAAACAAAGTCATTCCAGCATTACAACACACCTATTTTTTTACTTTTTTATTTATAACCCCTTTAACTGATTTATAGAATTTTAACATACTGTATGTACCTTTTCCCGATGGTGCAATGTCTAGCCAAGCTTGAGAAATTGATTCAGTGGTGCAGCATAGCAACATTTTTAGCCTTTAAATTTGAAGCAAAGCTCAGGTTCTCACAAGTCAAATGTACTGTAGAATTAAACACATCAGCACTTTTTTGCAGTTACCCCAATCCTACATGGTTTCAAATATAGCTTTATAGCAAATAAAGTCTATTACCCATCAGAAATTTTCAAAGTCAAGATTTGTAAATTCATAAAAAGTGAAATGGACACTTGAAGTTATATTGTGACTTTTGGAGTTGTCACCCGGTTTACAATGATTGTTAGATTTGTTAGATTGCTAAATTTATTTATCTCTATTGATTTGGCATGCGTCTGATTATGCAGATGGTTTTTATTGAGGTGAATATTTTTGAGGTGTTTAGGGGATGTAATTCTTTTTTTTAATTTCAGTTGTAAGGTGTAATTTTTTTTCAATTATTAGTGTCAAAAATTGTCTGCTGACAGTTACAAATATAGGTGACTTACCAAGTTCCCTATCATTCAGACTAAATGCATTTTTATATTGATTACTTTACTGTCTATTGCTAGATTGATATCTCCCTGCTATTCAAACTGTTGTAAGAAACTTATTGAACAAATCCATTGCCAAGAGCATTCCCTCCTATTGTCACTGCTGTAGTGTTCATTGTGGAAGAGAAAGTGTTGAAGAGGGCAGTCACCTCATTAGTAGATGTCATAGCAGCCACAAAGGATCTTTGTAATAAGAGGTCTATACTTTACCTCCTTTATAGCCTTAAAGGCATCAAGCAGATTCAAATAATTCTTACTGAACATCTAAAAAGACAGAAACTCTGTGTAAAAGCATTAGATTTGAAGATAAAACTCTTTAGTCCTGCAGCTCTGTAAAAGACCTCACTTTGATATCTTCTTGAAGACAGACACTTTTCAGCTTCTTAAAATTTTGGGAAAAATGCATCCATTTTTATACAATCTGTTTCAAAGCTACATACTATATACTTGACTTCCATTTTTCTCTTCATTTTAGCCTCACCAACAGTACTTGATAATGCTAAGTTCTGTTTATAAGAACACAATACTAGAAATTATTTTATAACCTGCAGTAAAATATGCAAATATAGAATGAAATCTATTAATAGAAATAACACTAAGGCCCTATTCACAAATCCTTGTCCATTTTGTGTGCAAAAAATGGAGTACTTTGCATCAATAAAGGTCCAAGCTCAGGACATTTTTTCTTTTACAAAGTTTACATCAGTTTTATAAATTTGTATAAACTTTAGCAATGTATAAGTGAAACAAAGACCAAACACAGAATGCATCCTTGAACTGTTCATGGTCTTCACAGACTCCCTGAATAGAATGGGAACAATCTGTCTACAAAACAAATCAAAGCAGTGCACACCCCCACTCTTTTCCTGCGAACCAAGAGTATGAGGAAAATCATGGATGTCTGTTTAAAATTGTTGTCAGATATTTATCGTGATGTGAATTATTAAAGTAATTTTTGCGGAAGTTTGTTGTTAATGTATGAAATACTATGCACCAGAAAATTGGATAATTTTAGCTGTTTCTTCAGTGGAGTGGAATTTTCAACTTTGTTCATGCTTTGTCCAGCTTTTTGTATTTGCTAAGGTATGCACTTAGGAGTTTTGTGCAAAAAGTTATGTTTTGTCCACATTCATCAATCGTTACTTAAATTGCAAAAAAAGTGACAAATTTAAAAGTCTGTTTTGAGATGCTACTGTATTTTCTATGCAACTCCTTTCCTATAGTAAGATTTCAACAATTCTTGCACCTTTTTCAGAAGTCGTTGATAAATCAGGCTTAAATAAGTGTGACAGATTAACCACACCCACTTTCCCACCCATTTTTAAATAATGGAATGAATGCCAAAAAATGCAAAGTATTGTATAGTATAAGTTCATCACATAAATAAGTCCAACAAGTTGCAAAGCTAGAGTTCTGGAGTGCAGGACTTGATAAATTTAGTCCATAGAATACAATGAACCCATTAACTGTCTTTGGAGAACATGAAGCACTCAGAACACAGATGTGTGAAAAAGCTCCTTAGATCTTATTTACCTGTTTTTATATATTTTAACAATGCAATAAAACAGCATAAAAACTTTTTGAAAAACTGTAACTAAGACCTTTTGTTGAAATTTACAAGTGATACATCTAGAGCATGCTGCTTTTGGAAAAGAAAACTACAACCAAACACACAATGTTTTTCTGCCAGTTATATGACGTCAATTATTTGGACTGAATGCCATACTTATCATGCTCTTGTATGAATTTTTTGAATGCATGGAATATTTTGAATGACCATGGTTTTAGATTGCAATAAAGCCCAAGGTTTATATTGCACTAAAGCTGGAAGTTGGGGAGAGTTCATATAACCATTATTTGAGATCTGTTTGAGATCTGTTTTTTTAGATTAAAAAAAGTCCTACATGCAGTACGCTCAGTTTAAAAAAAAAAACATATCTTATTTGGAAATGGCTCAAACGAATGTCAAATGTGCATAACTGATTTTTTTCTTTCTGTTCTTCTGACGGATCGGAAGAATAGAAAAAAACAGTGATGTGAACTCTCCCTTACTATAAAGATGTTTAGAGAAATTCTTCAATCCGAAAAAAATGTAAAAAAGGGGAAAAGTCTGTTTTTCACATTTTTTTTAAAGTACAATGTCCAACCAAAATATATATTTTTATTATGCCCCTTTTTGTAATGGTTTGGATATATGGGATGTATGAGCTATAGAGTTATAGTCGCTGATGGTACTGTATAGAGTTGCAGTTTGGTGTGTAGTGACAGTTTTTATTTTCATACAAGACTTTTGGGGGACAGTTAACTTTGTTTTTTTTGCTGATTTTTTGGAAACTGAGGCTGGCATAGTAGCCTTAGTCACAGGAGGAATTCAGATTGAGCACTGTATATATATATTGATGGGGAGGAAGGGATGGTTAAAAAAAAAGTCCCTGCCTTCTCTATGCGGAGCCCTGCTGTGACTTACAGCTGTCCATGCAGAGATATATGCCAACCACCCAGATGTATATAGTTAACTGATGATTGGCAAGCAGTTAAATGAATGCATTAAGGAATTAAGCTTCATTTATACGTCAGTGTTTTGGTCAGTGATTTCTTTCAGTGATTGTGAGGCAAAACCAGGATTGGAGCCTCCACAGAGATAAGGTATAATGGAAAGATCTGCACCTGTTCTGTGTTTAGAGCCGCACCTACTAAAATTTTTGAGAGTCTAACATACTCATGTATATATTCTTAAGTGTTTCTTATAGTACCCTCATTTATTAAAAGTCCCTTTTTACATTAAAATATAAATAACTACTGCAAGATTTCTACAGGAACCTGTGTCATTTGTAAATTACTTTTACTCAATACATTTTATGATGCATTGACGGATGCTTTGAAAAATAAATATAAAAGAGGCAGTGCCTTTTTATCCTTTGTATTCCAAAAGAAAAATAGGAAAATCGTTTGATGTTTTTTACACATCAGCAATCACCAGAAACTGTGTATGTGGGACTCGGAAACACCTGGTCCTCTTCTTAACTTAGTGCACACAAGCAGCTGGCTATGAACAAAGTAAGACATTTGCGCATATGTTAGAATAGATGAGAAACAAAATGTGACATAAACCAGTGATATTCATAGCACAGCCTCTGATAGAGGAGATGTGTATAAAGGGTTGTTTTTCTTTTCCCCTGATTTTATAACCATTGAAAAAAACATGCAGTTTATCAGTCCTGAAGCAAACTTAGTCAACACATGCTGGCCAGTGACCACTAGGTATGATCGTCTGTATTTTTTTTTTTTACATTTATTTAGTACTTGCTGTATATTCAGATTGCTCATTTCAAGAGGCAATGTTAATGGATGTCAATGTAGGTATAGATCAGTAATATAAAAATCATGCAGTGACGAAATTACCTACATTTATTTTCACCCTTGCAATCTTCTGGGCTTGGATGTAAGCCTTACCATACAAGTTTGTCACCCTGGAAAAGTTATAGTACAAATTAAGAGGCACTGAACTAGCGTACTGGCACCTGGAGTCCCTATTGTATTACAAAACCATAGCAACTCCATGTGTCTCCATTATGGTGCTTCCATATGACACTTTATTGTTTCCTAGAAGCAATGCCTCTGTAACATGGCATGGTCTACACAGCTATGCTCTTCCACACCATGTATATAACCCACAAAGATGTCTAAACAGTCTAAAATGGCTCATAAAAATTATGGCAGTCACCAGAATCTAATTTAACTTTTTTCATTTTTTTACATCAGTTAAATAGCTAAAATATATTCAGGGTTGGATGAATGTTGATGGGGGCTATTGAGCAGTGATGCTGCTGTCCACCAACATTGTTATACAATATATGGATATTTTAGGTTGGACATGAGAAAATTGCTGTCAGGTCCCACTGAACTCAACCAGATCTAAAAATATATTGTGTATTAAAAGGGATCTGATTGTCACTGATTTGTCTGTTGGGGAACAGGGTTTGAATTTGTTCAATTTGTGCCAGCAGCTTATTCCACTCTCTCTATGATAATAGAGATTAGAGATAAGCAAAATTCTCTAAAATTCGATTCAGCTGCTTCACTATGTTTTACAAAAAACATTTGCCTTGTGTTCAATTACTTTGTCACAAAGCACATTTCTTTGTAAAATAACATAGTAACATAGTAACATAGTAACATAGTTTGTAAGGCCGAAAAAAGACATCTGTCCATCCAATTCAGCCTGTTTTCCTACAAGTTGATCCAGAGGAAGGCAAAAAAACCCTGTGAGGTAGAAGCCAATTTTCCTCACTTTAGGGGGAAAAATTCCTTCCCGACTCCAATCAGGCAATCAGAATAACTCCCTGGATCAACAACCCCTCTCTAGTAACTATAACCTGTAATACCCTTCAGAAATACATCCAGGCTCTTCTTGAACTCTTTTAGTGAACTTACCATCACCACCTCCTCAGGCAGAGAGTTCCATAGTCTCACTGCTCTTACCGTAAAGAATCCTCTTCTATGTTTATGTACAAACCTTCTTTCCTCCAGACGCAGAGGATGTCCCCTCGTCACAGTCACAGTCCTCGGGATAAATAGATGATGGGAGAGATCTCTGTACTGACCCCTGATATATTAATACATAGTTATTAGATCTCCCCTCAGTCGTCTTTTTTCTAAAGTGAATAACCCTAATTTTGATAATCTTTCTGGGTACTGTAGTCCACCCATTCCAGTTATTACTTTAGTTGCCCTCCTCTGAACCCTCTCCAGCTCTGCTATGTCTGCCTTGTTCACAGGAGCCCAGAACTGTACAAAGTACTCCATGTGTGGTCTGACTAGTGATTTGTAAAGTGGCAGGACTATGTTCTCATCATGGGCATCTATGCCCCTTTTGATGCAACCCATTATCTTATTGGCCTTGGAAGAAGCTGTCTGGGACTGGCTTATACAGCTTAGTTTGCTGTTCACTAAAATTCCTAGGTCCTTTTCCATGTCAGAGTTACCCAGTGCTTTACCATTTAGTATGTACTGGTGACTTGCATTATTCCTTCCCATATGCATAACCTTACATTTGTCAGTGTTAAACCTCATCTGCCACTTTTCTGACCAAGCCTCCAGTCTATCCAGATCCTGCTGTAGCAGTGCACTGTCCTCCTCTGTGTTAATTACTTTACACAGTTTAGTGTCATCTGCAAAAATTGATATTTTACTATGCAAACCTTCTACAATATCATATATATAATAAATAATATATAATAAATATATTGAAGAGAATAGGACCCAATACAGACCCCTGTGGTACCCCACTAGTGACAGTGACCCAATCTGAGTATCTACCGTTAATAACCACCCTCTGTTTTCTATCACTGAGCCAGTTACTTACCCACATACAGACATTTTCTCCCAGGCCAAGCATTCTCATTTTGTATACTAACCTTTTATGTCGTACCGTGTCAAACGCTTTGGAGAAGTCCAAATATACGATATTAGAGATGAGCGAGCACTAAAATGCTCGGGTCCTCGTTATTTGAGTCGAACTTTTCCCGATGCTTGGGTGCTCGTTTCGAATAACGAACCCCATTGAAGTCAATGGGAGACTCGAGCATTTTTGCGGGGGACCAAGGCTCTGCCTAGGGAAGTCTAGGTAAAAACCTGGAAACCTCAGAAAATGATGGAAACACCATGGAAATGGACAGGAAACAGCAGGGGCAGCATGCATGGATGCCTCTGAGGCTGCCTAATCCCACCATTATCCCAAATTCTCAGGCAACAGCCTGGTGGTTACCCTCATGGCAATTGTGCTCACCCTGACCAAGAAAGGCGATGCAAATACCCTTCACATGTAAGGGAAGCACCAAAATAGGTGCAACGAAGGTCCATCACCGCCTGCAGGTGACACCACTGCTCATGCTGGCACTGCAGCTGACATCAAGTTTAGTATCTGTTCTTATCAGTTGCTGTGGCTGTTGGTGGTAAAGTGGTGAGCATAGCTGCTTCCCAAGCAGTTGACCCCGGTTCCATTCCTGTCTATCGCAGGAGGCAATTAAAAAATCAGTACAATATCTAATACGTCCCCTACCCGGGTAAATTGTTTGGAGAGAGGGCCTGTAGGTGGGGGGGAAGGAGGTTTCGCTGGAAGAGCCAGAGGAGTGCCCCCTGGGCTAGCGTGTGTGGTGGTGACAACAGCCGGATGGAGTTAGAATGACGACACAGGACCCCAACTTAAAAATTTAGCATCAACCGGTACAGTCGTAAATTATGAGATTGATCAAGTGTGGCATGACTTTTTAGATGGAGATTGCATGTGGTCACGTACTCCCTGGAACCCCATAGTCACCCCTTCTCTGATGTGCTAGCCCAGAACATTCTCTGCCCCAATTCGCAAGACCTTTTGCTGTTTCCGTGTGCTGACAGTGTGGATTTACCAGTGTTGTCTGAGGAGGTGGTGGACAATGGTGAGACATAGGTGTCGGGGGGTGAGGTAGTTGTATGGGAAGCAAGTTACAGTGGGGACTCCTTGGGGGGGAATTTCTCATGATGGGACAGATTCAACTTGGGTGGATCAGGCACAGGAACAGATGAATTTTTTGGGGGTTTTATTTAACTTTTATTTAGCAAAAATAACCACAGAGATATTTATTCGTTATCTTCTCTGCGCAGTCTGGCGTTGGGGTTCGTCACTTTGATGGCGAGCTGTGCCCCTCTCTCCACAATGGTCTGTAGGTTCTTAGATGGAGACTTTGTTGGCGATTTCAGTACAGAAGGACTTGTTGCTCATCCACAGAACCTCGACCTCCTTGACATTGTGGACAAGGAATTTGCGGGTGGACCAGGAATTTGCGGAACCCTGTGGGCAGCATGTGTTTGGTCTTCTACTTGCTACCGTATCCAATGTTGGGCAATGTAGATTTGCAAGTAATATTATTTTTCACACCTATCCCAAAAATAAAAATGTATGCAGTTTGCGCAAATAAAACTGGAAACTGGAACTGGAGAGAGGGCCTGTAGGTGGGGGGGCAGGCTGGGGGGAAAGAGGTTGAGCTGGAAGAGCCAGGGGAGTGCCCCCTGGGCTAGCGTGTGTGGTGGTGACAACAGCCGGATGTAGTTAGAATGACGACACAGGACCCCAACTTAAAAATTTAGCATCAACCGGTACAATTGTCAATTATAAGCTAGATCAAGTGTGACATGACTTTTAAATGAATATTGCATGTGGTCACGTACTCCCTGGAACCCCATAGTCACCCCTTCCCTGATGTGCTAGCCCAGAACATTCTCTGCCCTAATTCGCAAGACCTTTTGCTGTTTCCTTGTGCTGACAGTGGGGATTTACCAGTGTTGTCTGAGGAGGTGGTGGACAATGGCGAGACACAGGTGTCGGGGGGTGAGGTAGTTGTATGGGAAGCAAGTTACAGTGGGGACTCCTTGGGGGGGAATTTCTCATGATGGGACAGATTCAACTTGGGTGGATCAGGCACAGGAACAGATGAATTTTTTGGGGGTTTATTTAACTTTTATTTAGCAAAATTAACCACAGAGATATTTATTCGTTATCTTCTCTGCGCAGTCTGGCGTTGGGGTTCGTCACTTTGATGGCGAGCTGTGCCCCTCTCTCCACAATGGTCTGTAGGTTCTTAGATGGAGACTTTGTCGGCGATTTCAGTACAGAAGGACTTGTTGCTCATCCACAGAACCTCGACCTCCTTGACATTGTGGACAAGGAATTTGCGGGTGGACCAGGAATTTGCGGAACCCTGTGGGCAGCATGTGTTTGGTCTTCTACTTGCTACCGTATCCAATGTTGGGCAATATAGATTTGCAAGTAATATTATTTTTCACACCTATCCCAAAAATAAAAATGTATGCAGTTTGCGCAAATAAAACTGGAAACTGGAACTGGAGAGAGGGCCTGTAGGTGGGGGGGCAGGCTGGGGGGAAGGAGGTTGAGCTGGAAGAGCCAGGGGAGTGCCCCCTGGGCTAGCGTGTGTGGTGGTGACAACAGCCGGATGTAGTTAGAATGACGACGCAGGACCCCAACTTAAAAATTTAGCATCAACCGGTACAATTGTCAATTATGAGCTCGATCAAGTGTGGCATGACTTTTAAATGGATATTGCATGTGGTCACGTACTCCCTGGAACCCCATAGTCACCTCTTCCCTGATGTGCTAGCCCAGAACATTCTCTGCCCTAATTCGCAAGACCTTTTGCTGTTTCCGTGTGCTGACAGTGGGGATTTACCAGTGTTGTCTGAGGAGGTGGTGGACAATGGCGAGACACAGGTGTCGGGGGGTGAGGTAGTTGTATGGGAAGCAAGTTACAGTGGGGACTCCTTGGGGGGGAATTTCTCATGATGGGACAGATTCCACTTGGGTGGATCAGGCACAGGAACATATTAATTTTTTTGGGGGGTTTATTTAACTTTTATTTAGCAAAATTAACCACAGAGATATTTATTCGTTATCTTCTCTGAGCAGTCTGGCGTTGGGGTTCGTCACTTTGATGGCGAGCTGTGCCCCTCTCTCCACAATGGTCTGTAGGTTCTTAGATGGAGACTTTGTCGGCGATTTCAGTACAGAAGGACTTGTTGCTCATCCACAGAACCTCGACCTCCTTGACATTGTGGACAAGGAATTTGCGGGTGGACCAGGAATTTGCGGAACCCTGTGGGCAGCATGTGTTTGGTCTTCTACTTGCTACCGTATCCAATGTTGGGCAATATAGATTCGCAAGTAATATTATTTTTCACACCTATCCCAAAAATAAAAATGTATGCAGTTTGCGCAAATAAAACTGGAAACTGGAACTGGAGAGAGGGCCTGTAGGTGGGGGGGCAGGCTGGGGGGAAGGAGGTTGAGCTGGAAGAGCCAGGGGAGTGCCCCCTGGGCTAGCGTGTGTGGTGGTGACAACAGCCGGATGTAGTTAGAATGACGACGCAGGACCCCAACTTAAAAATTTAGCATCAACCGGTACAATTGTCAATTATGAGCTAGATCAAGTGTGGCATGACTTTTAAATGGATATTGCATGTGGTCACGTACTCCCTGGAACCCCATAGTCACCCCTTCCCTGATGTGCTAGCCCAGAACATTCTCTGCCCTAATTCGCAAGACCTTTAGCTGTTTCCGTGTGCTGACAGTGGGGATTTACCAGTGTTGTCTGAGGAGGTGGTGGACAATGGCGAGACACAGGTGTCGGGGGGTGAGGTAGTTGTGTGGGAAGCAAGTTACAGTGGGGACTCCTTGGGGGGGAATTTCTCATGATGGGACAGATTCAACTTGGGTGGATCAGGCACAGGAACAGATTAATTTTTTGGGGGTTTTATTTAACTTTTATTTAGCAAAAATAACCACAGAGATATTTATTCGTTATCTTCTCTGCGCAGTCTGGCGTTGGGGTTCGTCACTTTGATGGCGAGCTGTGCCACTCTCTCCACAATGGTCTGTAGGTTCTTAGATGGAGACTTTGTCGGCGATTTCAGTACAGAAGGACTTGTTGCTCATCCACAGAACCTCGACCTCCTTGACATTGTGGACAAGGAATTTGCGGGTGGACCAGGAATTTGCGGAACCCTGTGGGCAGCATGTGTTTGGTCTTCTACTTGCTACCGTATCCAATGTTGGGCAATATAGATTTGCAAGTAATATTATTTTTCACAGCTATCCCAAAAATAAAAATGTATGCAGTTTGCACAAATAAAACTGGAAACTGGAATTGGAGAGAGGGCCTGTAGGTGGACCTCCGTAAAATTGTTTGGAGAGAGGGCCTGTAGGTGGACCTCTGGATAAAATTGTTTGAATAGAGGGCCTGTAGGGGGCCCTCCTGAAAAAATTTTTAAAGAGAGAGAGCCTGTAGGTGGACCTCTGGAAAAATTGTTTGAATAGAGGGCCTGTAGGGGGCCCACCTGAAAAATTTTTTGAAGAGAGGGCCTGTAGGTGGACCTCTGGAAAAATTGTTTGAATAGAGGGCCTGTAGGGGGCCCTCCTGAAAAATTGTGGTAAAAGAGTGCCAGTTGGACCTCTAAAAATAGGCGTTTTTGGGTCAGCGTTAGGCAAAGACGATATGGAGGAGGAGGAGGAGTAGAGAAGAGGAATCGGATACATAAGTTATTTAAATCTTTAGCTGCTTTCCCCCGGAGGAGATTTGAATTCCGGTGAAATCCAGGCTTTGTTCATTTTAATAAGCGTCAGCCTGTCAGCGCTGCCAGTTGACAGGCATGTACGCTTATTGGTGATGACGCCACCAGCTGCACTGAATACCCGCTCTGACAGCACGCTAGCGGCAGGGCAGGCCAGCACCTCCAAGGCATACAGCGCCAGTTCAGGCCACGTGTCCAGCTTTGAAACCCAGTAGTTGTATGGA
>ONZH01030440.1:0-10215 GCA_900303285.1 Rhinella marina | reverse complement strand
ATCAGACCATCAGATCAGCATCTTGTGCCCCATCAGACCTCAGATCAGCGTCTTGTGCCTTGTGCCCCCCTCAGACCAGCCCACCCAGCCACTTAAAAAAAACATACTTACCTGTCCTGCGCTGCCGCTGCCCTCAGCTCCCGGGCCTCCACTGTCTTCCCTCCGACGCGCACTATGACCTGACGCAGCGTCAGGTCATAGTGCGTGCCGGAAGGGAAGACAGTGGAGCGAGGAACCTGAGGGCAGCGGCAGTGCAGGACAGGTAAGTATGTTTTTTTTTAAATAGCTGGGTGGGCTGATCTGAGGTCTGAGGGGGGCAGTGTTTAACTGCTGTGTGGATGCCGCCCCTCAGAAATACATAAAACTGCCGCCTGAGGCGAGATCCTCATCTCGCCTCATGGCAGAAGCGGCCCTGGACTCTAGTATATATAACTGAGAGAAAAATAGTATTCTCTAGACTGCTGCTATTTTACCGCACACCACACAATTTTTCACTGGACTGTAGTATATATAATTTAAAAAAAAAAGGAATTCTCTAGACTACACACTACACAATATTTCACTGGACTCTAATATATATAACTGAGAGAAAAATAGTATTCTCTAGACTGCGGCTAGAGTACCGCACACCACACAATTGTTCACTGGACTGTAGTATATATAACTGTCAAAAATTATATATAGATGTGATAGGCACACTCCTAATATGGTGTGTATATGTAATATACTTATTTACTGCTTTGAGATTGTACACTAAAAATATCAATGTTCTTTATACACGTATTGTTACAGTAATAATCTGAACAATTGCTATTAATTGCTATTAGCACTTAATTATTTATTATTGTATTAAATATTTAAAACAAATAGATAGATGCAATATCAAGTGCAATCAGGATCCTGTGCGATATATAGAAGAAAATTATAGTTTGAAAAAATATCACATGAAATCAATAAAATATCGGAGTATATAAAAATGGAAAAATGAATAAAAATAAGGTAAGCATCAGCATGAGATATCAGTAAAAAATAATAATAATGGTGATGCAGGTAAGAGTCTTTTGAATAAATCCGTTGGATATGGTAAACTGGATTATATTAATCCTAAATCTCCGTCCACTGGTGTATAAATATCAGTTTTTGGCTATATCACTTATTGTTATGATGTTCCTTTTAGTACGTTACCCATTCGATGGTTTCAGGCTGAGACCTCTTTCACTGTGAGTCTGGAAGCCGACTATCCGTTCTGTTGGCGCGATGTCTCGGACGGCGTCCCACGTGGGTGCTCGCGGCCTTTGGATATCTTGTAGCGATGTGATAGAGGAATTGGGAGCACTGGCTCTCCGTTCGTTTCTGAGTATGTGGGTAGCGTTGATTATTCACTCTATCCTCTGACTCTCTTGTGTACATCCAGGTGATTTTAAATAAAATAAAATGGAGTCTTTCACAGCTGCAATGAATTTGAGTTTTCTCAGGAACAGAGGATATATAACTGAGAGAAAAAAAGGAAATCTCTAGTCTGCGGCTATTGTACCACACACCACACAATTTTTCACTGGACTGTAGTATATATAACTGAGAGAAAAAACGTATTCTCTAAACTGCGGCTAGTGTACTGCACACCACACAATTGTTCACTGGACTGTAGTATATATAACTGAGAGAAAAGACGTATTCTCTAGACTGCGGCTATTGTACCGCACACCACACAATATTTTACTGGACTGTAGTATATATAACTGAGAGAAAAAACTTATTCTCCAGACTGCGGCTAGTGTACCGCACACCACATAATTGTTCACTGGACTCTATAACTGAGAGAAAAACCGTATTCTCTAGACTGCGGCTAGTGTACCGCACACCACACAATTTTTCACTGGACTCTAGTATATATAACTGAGAGAAAAAACGTATTCTCTAGACTGCGGCTAGTGTACCGCACACCACACAAGTGTTCACTGGACTGTAGTATATATAACTGAGAGAAAAAATGTATTCTCTAGACTGCGGCTATTGTACCACACACCACACAATTTTTCACTGGACTCTAGTATATATAATTTTTTAAAAAAAGGAATTCTCTATACTGCGGCTAGTGTACCGCACACCACACAATTTTTCACTGGACTGTAGTATATATAACTGAAAATTGAAAATTGAGAAAAAATGTATTCCCTAGACTGCACTACAGATCCCAGCAAGCCAAGGTACAGCAGCAGCAAAAATGAGTACTGAGAGGACTTTGGGCAATTTCATTGGGGTTTGTGTGGACCATGTGCTGTCCCCTTTCTGCCATAGTCGCTGTGCACAGTGTGTGGGACTCAGTTTGTGTCCAGATTTTGGAAAGCATTCTGTACTCGGCTTGAGGTACAACTGTCTTTTTCCTCTGCCTTTCACCCCCAGACGAATGGACAGACTGAGCGTACCAATCGGAGTCTGGAGACTTACTTGAGATGTTTTGTATCTGAGAACCAGGAGGAGTGGTCCTAGTTTTTGTCTCTGGCAGAGTTTGCCATAAATAATCGCAGACAGGACTCCACTGGTAAGTTACCATTTTTTTGGTGCATATGGCTTTCACCCGCAGTTTGGCACATTTTCTGGTTCTGATACTTCTGGTATTCCTGTGGAAGAAAATTGGCAGAAAATTCTAATTAATTTGATAAATATGGGTAACAAGTACAAACGTGTAACAAGTACAGGAAACGTATGAATTAGAGATGAGCGAATCGATTCGTCGATTCGTTGATTCGTATCGAATCCTGGGATTTTTTAGCTGCGAAGCGAATCCGAATATTAGGTGCTTCGCTTCAGCTTTGTACGCATTCGCTACGTAGTTTGTCCTATCAATTATACGCTATTGCTACGTATAAGTTACTCTATACGCTGTTGCGTACGAATTCAACTGATTTGAGATGCAGACTCCTCCCTGGTAGCCCCGCCCCCTTCTCCAGCGCGCGAGGAAGACGAGGCAACTCAGGAAATTAAGATGGCGACACAGCGAGGTCCTGACTGGGGAGGCATGGTGTGGGGCACCGACCCCTATGGGGAGAAGGAACCGGAGGAGATCTACGTCTCTCAATATGTCCGGCAGCCTAAGAAGTCGGTTGAGGTGCCCGCTGAGGTGTTCACTTCGCTGGCTGACACGGCGGAGGCGGCAGGTGTTCCCGCTCCGCCGCGGAAGGACTACTCCCTTCGTCAAAATTCTATGGTCCCCGAGGCTGCTTTAACCAAGTTGCGCAGACGTGCGCCTCATCCATTTTTTCCCCCTTTTCAGGTTATTGGGAAGCCCCTTGAAAGATGGTTTTTTAAGGAACCTTTGCTGCTATTTTTTTACCCATTTGGATTACAATTTTACCTATGTGGATTACAAATTGCAACTGATTTTGGGACTCTGCTCCAGTTCTATGACAAGCGTCTGAAAGAAGAAAAGAGACTTAAACGTGTCCGTGAGCAGACTAGGTAGGTGATATTTAAAATGTTTACATTATACCTATAATGTATTTGCACTATATTGTTTGCACTGGATTGTTTGCACTAATGTTTTTGCCTTTCAGCAACGTTTTCAAGTATGTTGCCCATTGTGTGTATTTCTTTACAGGTACCGCAATGGGTCCTCATATTCACTTTATAGTATTGTGGATGATTGTACTATGCCCATAGCCGGATAGACAGAACCTTACTTGTTCTACCTCAAATATACATACTGCCTCTGAGGGCGATTTCAGATCCATTTACACTGGATCTGGCCTGGGGTCCGCAAGGTGTCAAAACTATGGCGTAAGCCTCGGATCACCTGCTGGATCACCTACTTTTTATGCTGGTTCGGGTGGCGGTGTGTGCCATCGTAAATCGTAATTCTGGCGGTCCATCGGCCGGACTATGTATTTCAGCTGTGCAGCAGAGCTAAATGATGAGGATCGTCTGGATGCCATTTTCGAATATTCGCTCTGCCTCTGAGGAGTGCACCCCGCTGCCTCTCGTTGTACATGCCTGCGTATTACGTAATTGCGTACACAATAGTTCGCTGAGTATTCGTAAGCTATTTGTACGCTCATGCGTACGTCTTCTAAGAAGTTGTGTACATTTTTTAACTGTACGTTCGTTATTAGTGCGCGAATGTTCGCAAATAGCACATAATAACGTATATTTTGTACGCAAATACAGCGAATCTATTCGTTGAATATACGAATCTTAGGAAAACTTTGGCGAATGTTCGGCGAATAATTTTTTCAATGATTCGCTCATCTCTAGTATGAATGGTCCGGACCTAAGTGTGGGTGATTCTGTGTGGCTGTCAACTAAGAACATTAAGGTGAAAGTTCCTTCTTGGAAGTTGGGTCCAAGATTTATTGGCCCATATAAGATCATGGCCATTATTAATCCTGTAGCATTTCGTCTTCAACTTCCTCAGGCTCTGAAAATCCATAATGTGTTTCACAGATCTTTGTTGAAGAGATATGTTGAAACTCTGGAGCCATCTCCCTTGCCACCCGCACCTGTCTTGGTGGATGGTAATTTGGAATTCCAGATCGTCAAGATCATTGATTCTCGAGATCTCTGTGGGACTTTTCAATATCTTGTTCACTGGAAGGGTTATGGACCTGAGGAAAGGACATGGGTACCGGCATCTGACGTGAATGCCAGTCGTTCGGTGAAAGCCTTCCACAGGGTCTAATCCTGATAAAGTTGGGCCTGAGTGCCCGGAGGTCACCTGTAAAAGGGAAGGGGGTAATGTCACGAACGTGCCTGCATCAGGTTGCAGGCGATCGCCTAGACTTTCAAAAGTGATATAATTTGACATGTTTTCCTCTTGGTTTGGTTGCTGTTTACCACACCCCTTCCCCTCAGCTGTTGCGGGTGTGGTGATTGTCTTTCCCCTATTTATCCCTTCCTCTCCCAGTATCCCTTGCGGTTTTTACTTTCTGTTGACATTGTTGTGTGTGGTGTGGTTCTCGGCTGAGATCCGGTTGCTGCAATATCTTCATTAAGATAAGTGTCATTTTCCCTATTGTGTTTATCCTACTTTTCACTGTTGTGGTTTTGCCTTCTGGAGTCTCCTGTTCATCCGTCCTTTTGGAGGAACGGGTTGACTCCTCCCCCTGTCACTAGTGGCAGGGTTCTATAGGGTCAGTTGTTATTAGGTTCCTGTGTATGAATTTTCCTACCACTAAGGCCTGTTCATACTGGTAGTAATTCAGGACCTAGTTTCATTCATTCAGGATTCCTGCAGGAGGTGACCGTTTCCCTTGTTTGTACCTTTTCCCTTTACTCTTACGCTTGGTGTGGCTATACCCTCCACACCAGAGCGTGACAATGTCATTGCTATGGGGGCACTGTGAATGCCACTGTTATGAGGGAGCTTTGGATATCACTGGGAACACGGTGGAGGGCATTGTTATGTGGGTGCTGTAGATGTCACTGTTATGGGGGGACTGTAGATGTCACTGTTATGGGGGTGCTGTGGATGTCACTATTTAGGGGACACTGTAGATGTCACTTTTATTAGTGTTCTGTGGATGTCACTGTAATGGGGGCGCTGTTGGTGTCACTGTTATAGGGACACTGTGGATGCCACTGGTGCTTTGGATATCACTGGGAACACCGTGGATGTCATTGTTATGGGGGTGCTTTAGATGTCATTGTCATGGGGACACTGTAGATGTCACTGTTGTGGGGGTGCTATGGATGTCACTTTTATTGGGGCACTGTAGATGTTAGTGTTGTTGGGGGCGTTGTGGATGCTATGGGGGCACTGTGGCTGTCACTGTAATGAGGGGCATTGTGGATATCACTATTCATTATGAGTTATAGGGCTCATGCAAATAGGACTAGTTAGGTATTCAACAAAAGAGGAATTGGAGAATATAAACAGATTTGCCAGGATAATCTAATGCCCAGACAGGAGAAAAGAAAGCACATACATGAAAAACAGGTATTGGGACACATATATGCATGGTGAGGGGTGTTAGAAGCACATAAAAAGAATTTTGATTTTGGGACTGGACAACCTCAATAACTCGTCTAAAGGTTTTCATGTGAAAACGTCATTATTGATCCACTTTTCATAATTCTGTTTGCTAATAAGTCATACTGCTAAATGATTAACTAAATGAACCTGGCAAATCACTGATTATGTCAGGTTCTGTAGTGGTGGAAGTTTACACATCCAAACGGATGTTATAGAAAGTGTTCCAGAATACATAGATTGACCATATTATGCAGCCAGACTGGAGCCAATGGGGACCTTCTAGCCTAAATACGAGAAGCACATCTAGAGTCCAATAAGATCAAGGCCATGGGTCCAATCATGACATTTTTAGAGCAAGCTCTGGTTTTTGTCCAGAAACAGGCTGGATCCCTGCTGGGCCCCATTATAGTAAATGTGGCCTGAGGGTGCTTCAGCACTTTCTGGCTATGTCAGATACGGTGAAGTAACTAGCTTTATCTGTATGTTATTGGAGTGTGGAATGAAACAGAGTACCTGGTGGAAACCCATACACTAATGGGTATCACATACAAGCAGCATGCTCTGAGAATAATGCCAATGTCATGCATCCAAGCTTTTTTCAGCCATCCAGATTACAGATATTTCCTGTAGATGATGCATATTTTATGAATACAACACTGCAGCACTCATCAGTACAAAACTTCTTCATTTTGAGAATTGGTACAAATAAATCACATTGAGCGTAAATGGACTAACCTTTCCACTGGGAATGTCATGTTGGCCTCTTTCATCTATTCTTCTTATCTGTGCTATATATTTTTTTACTGTGCCAAAATTAACAAATATTTTCTTTTTTTTTTTTTTAATGATGAGTCTATTATAGATGGCCCAACTTTTGCTTTAAACCACTTTAAATCACCTACTAAAGCCCCATCTACTATAATAAGCACATTTGTGAAATAACCAGTCACATTCTTCTGCTTTTGGAACAGGTGGCAAATAAATATATTCGCTTTAGATTTGTCAGCATTTTTTTAGTGGACTTAAACTTTAATGTTATGCAGACATTTGGATCATTAATTCTGGCGCTTGCAAAGCTCTGTTCTTCAGAAGACGCAGGCCTGAGGTCTTCTGGAATGTCAGATTATCTTGGTTGTTTCAGCATTTTGCAAAAAGGCCTTACAAGTTATCATGGAATACTTTTTGTCTAGCTCAGTTTATTTCTCTTATGTTTAGTAAAATTTAAATTAGACTGTTTGTATGTTTAAATGTATACAGATCTCATGAAAAACTTTGACAGTTTTGCCCCATGAGATAAATATAATAAGGACAAAGATTTCATTTGGGATTCAGGACTAATCTTGCTAAGACTGAACTGCATTGGATTATGATTTTTACATAATATACTAAATATGAGTTAAAATGGGAATCTTAAAGGCTATGTACACCTTCATTGGCAATTTTTTTATGACTGCACGTTACAAATTTTTTGCTAAGAATCTTTTTTTCAATTGGCCTTAATTAAAAACTATTGAGCTGTCACAAAGGGTAAACTGTTTTTCTAACTGTGTGACTGGTACTTTCACTTTCACTTTGTGCTGGTCATCTAATTAACCTTATCGCTAAACTACTGAGAGGTCATAGACACTTATTTAAGCCACATTATTCTCAGTAAGATAAAAACGTATCTATCATGAGTGTTATAACGTCAAACAGCAGAAATAAGGAGCCTGTCTACTCTGACGGAAAAGACAGAAAATCCAAAGGGTCAGCTCTGTACAGAAAAAGGAAGCCATATTTTTAATAAAGACCGATTTAAAAAAATATTTTTAGCTCAAAATGAGTACAATGCAATAATAAAAAATGCCCCCATTAGGGCCCTTTCACACGACCGTCGTATGTCCTCCGAGACATACGGTCCGTGAGCGGGCCATATGTTCAGGAGCGGCATCGATCGTGCGCACGGAAGCGCACAGCATCATTGATTACAATGATGCTGTGCACGTCGTGCCGCCCGCAGGGCTATTGAGTGCGGGACAATAGTCCCGCGGGAGGCCCGACGTGCACAGCATCATTGTAATCAATGATGCTGTGCGCTCCCTTGCGCATGATCGATCACGCCCCAGGACATATGGCCCGCTCACGTACCGTATGTCTCGGAGGGCATACGGTCGTGTGAAAGGGGCCTATGGTGTACATAGCTAATAATATAAAGAAAACATTCTCAACACTCTGAGCATATGATGTACATGTAGAGATGAGCGAGCATGCTCGTCCGAGCTTGGTGCTCGTTCGAGTATTACGGTACTCGTAAGTGCTCGCTGCTCGGACGAGTATTTCGCCATGCTCAAGGAAATGGCATCTTCCGCATTGTGCATTTTTGGCGCCTATAAACTCAGCCAATCACAAGCCAGGAGACTCTGCGGTACACCCAGCATCACGTGGGGCCCTTACATGTCGATAGCAGGGGTTGGCTGGCCTGATCAGGTGACCCTGGAATATACTAGTGACTGCCCGCGGTGCTCGGCTCAGATGCTGTCTGGATGTCGTTAGGGACAGAGCTGCTGCGTTTCAGGGAGAGTGTTAGGGCCTGCATTTAGTTCTTTGTTAGGCAGGAGTGATCTCAAAAGAACCCAACAGCCCTTCTAAGGGCTACAAGACATTTTTTTTTTGTCTCCTGGCTGGCTGGCACTAGTAGTGCAGCTATCGCCATATATAACACTTTTTTTGTTATTGTTTTATCTCAGTGATACAAATCCATTTCATACAGCAGTGTGGAACCATTCTGTGTGTCACAGTTCAGCTGTCCACTCACCACAAACCACAATCCGTATTTTCTGTCCAGGTGACCCATACTGTACGTCACGTAATCAAATACGGTCTTTTGCTTTCACTGATACAGCTACATTACAAAAATCTCTGTGCGAAATTTGTCTGGGTTGCAGTCAAAATAGCCACCGTCAGCAGGGGCTGAGTTTTCTCTCTGATAGTTTCTGCACGTCACGTTAAAAAAAAAAAAAACATATAAAAAAAATATATATATCTCTTAATAATATAAAAATGAGTTTCTGTCTGTCTGTCTGTTCTCTATGCGCGACCAAACTACTGGACTGATTTTCACCAAATTCGGCACACAGGTACATCAGGTGTCCGGGAAGGTTTTAGACCAGGTCTCATCTCTCTAGGACATACCGTTCCTGAGATATTCCCAAAATATGATCTCCATTAGCCCATATTAGCCTGGGAGCTTTGGTTTTAAACTCCAACTGCCATTCTCTGCAAAGGCAAACACAGGGAGGGCAGGTTTCCATAACAACCAGGTAATTATCAGCAGCTGAGGATCTCATCCATTTCTATTTACTGACACTGTTAAAGGTATTCCGGTTACCATAAATATAACTTATATTTTTTTACTACAGTTCAGTAGTAATAAAAGATGTTTTCCTCCACTGCTGCCTATTGCGTGGGCTCATAAATAAGCATGGTATTGACCTTTAATTCAGGCCACCCTAAAAGAAGTACTTAAAACCCCGCCCCAGTTCTCACTAAGCCACACCCCCAACTCTGTCAGGCCACACCCCCTTTAACTCCGCAGCCAACAGAGATTGAAAAAATAAAGGTAAAAATCAACTTCTGTCAGCTGCAGGGATGGGTGGGAGGTTGACTTTCTTTCTGCAACAACACACACAAACATTAAATAAAATAGATTAAATCCACCCATGCGAAGCGTCTTGCTAATCCACGCCCCCGACTCTGTCAGGTCACGCCCCCTCCCACTTCGCAGCCAATGGGAATTGAAAAAATGAAGGTAAAAATAAACTTCTGTTTGCTGCAGGGGTGGGAGGGTGAATTTCTCTCTGCAACGACACACAAAATTTTAGATGAAATAGACTAATTATAGACTACAACCGTTTGAAGCCTTTTGCTAAGCCACGCCCCGTCTGTCAGGCCACGCCCCCTCTCACTCCGCAGCCATTCTGCAATGACACACAGAAACATTAAATTAAATAGATTAAATGCACCTATGCGAAGCGCTTTGCTAAGCCATGCCCCGACTCTGTAAGGCCACGCCCCCTCCCACTCTGCAGCCAACAGGGATTGAAAAAATAAAGGTAAAAATCAACTTCTGTCAGCTGCAGGGATGGGTGGGAGGTTGACTTTCTTTCTGCAACGACACACAGAAACATTAAAATGAAATAGATTAAATACACCCATGTGAAGCGTCTTGCTAATCCACGCCCCCGACTCTGTCAGGTTACGCCCCCTCC